>OAMR01000605.1:241334-268790 GCA_900205405.1 Echinochloa crus-galli
TTAAATGCCAAAAAAATTTTAAATTTGAGTATTTTGGGTGTTACACTCTGCCGCCCTTTCACCAAACCGGTCATCGCCATGATCTGCTGCACCCCTCACACATGGCGCCAAAACAGCCACTGCTACAGCAGCAGCCGACGCTGCACCAACGTCCACCACCGCAGCCATGTCACACGCCATCACTGACCCCTCCTGGTCAGCACCATTGGCTGCTGCCTGCTGCACATTTTTGCCCCTGCCAGTACCTTCTTTTGCCTGGGAGTCATCCTGCTGCTGTTTCGTCACCGATGCATTCTTCGACATGTCGGTGGACATGTCCTTGCTCTCCCCCAACTGTCTCGCTGTATCATCATCCTTCCCCTCATCCTGATCATCTCCATTATCCATGTCCATCTGCGCTGGGTTACCATCAATCCCATTACCTTCCACAATGAACTGTAGGCTATATACGGAATTACCAATAGCTACATCCACAAATTGTGGTATAATGTTATGATCTAGAACAGAAATCTGCACCCTGCTCCTGCCATATTTCCTCGTGAAGCACATACCCACCTCTCTGGTTACACCCAATACTGATCCTACTGCCCAGATAATCTCATACTCTCTGAGGTCATCTGGCAGACCAGTGAACTGTACCCAAATGTTGGTGAGATCAAACTTCACAGATCCTCTGCCACCCTCCTCAATCACCAGTGTCGTGTTGGGGAATTTAGTGTGCAAAACTCCCCACTCCACCATCCTCTGCAACTCCTCTCTGGTGGGAAACACAGCTCTGAAAGTGTTACCCCTTGTCTCCTGTACCACCCACTTCCACTGCCCCGGAACCACAGACGCTTGAGCTCCGATGTGACATTGGCAGTAGTAAGAGGGCTGCCACTGACACGAATCACTCCCGTCCTCGTATCGGTCGTATGCCTAAAGTTTTGCTGGGTGTTGGAATGTAGAAAAAACCAAGCCCATCCACAGCATACCCACAAGCAACAGCGAACGACTTGTCCGCGCGAAACCGTGGACAGCGAGCTTTCAAGTGATCCGACTTATCACAAATCTCACAGTATAGCTCCGCGGTGCAATCAGAAATGGCATGGCCTTTAGTATAACAATGGTAACAGTACGGTTGCTTACCCCCTGCCCTCGCTGCACCCATGGCCGAAGATTCAGGTGCTGAATTCCCTGATTGTTTCACCGGAGCTTGTGCCTTTGTTTCCACTTTGTCGACCCCTGGGCTGCTGCCTTGGAGCTCTCCACTGATCCATCTACCCCCAGCCCTCCACCTTGCATCAGTGCAAAAGCTTGCTGAAGTAGGGCAGCTGCTTGTGAGGCTTGAGCAGAGACAGGTGCTGTTAGTGCACTCTGGAATAGCGCCGCCGCCTGTGCGGCTGTGCCGACGTAGCCCCTGCCTGCCCCTTCACATCTCGTGCCGTAGGAGGGGATGGCTGCTGCCCCCCACGACCACGGCCACCATAGCGATCACCAGCTCCCCGGCCAACAGTGTTGCGTCCACCGTATTGAGGACCCATGGCACGGCCGCCAGGACCAAACCTTCCGCCGCCCCAACCATTGTTGCCGCCGCCACGGTTGGGGTTGCCGCCTCCACGACCCGGATGAAAGGTTCCATTGAACCCTCCCCGGCCGAAGAAGCCTCCTTGGCCGCCCGTCCGGCCACCACCCCGAGGAAAGCCGCTGCGCCCGCCACCTTGATCCATCGATGCCCTAGCAACGTCGGCGTACGAGCGGTCCACAGGTGCGTCGAGGACCGTCGTATGCGGCGTCCTAGGGGTTTCTCTCCGTAATCCCGAACGTGCGTAGACCAGAAGCAGGCCTTTACGGCACTTCTGGCCCGAGGCACATCATGCGTGGGCCGGTTGGCAACACTGGGCTCGGACTTTTCGGCAGCCCATCACGAACATCCTGCTGATTTGAATTTAAACCTGCCGACACCCCCAGATCCCGCCGATGAGAGCTCCGATTGGATCTCACCGTCACCAACTCCGAACTTGGTATGACCCTCGCCGGAGAGGAAGACCGGGGCTGGGGCGGTGATGCACAAGCACTACCAGAACTGAATGTGGAACGAGAACTAACCTGCGCTTTGGCAATCGCATCACCAATAGGGATGGCAATCCTACCCGCGGGTATCGGTACCCGCGGGTTTCGTACCCGATGGGTGAGGGTATGGGTACAATTTTCTACCCGCGGGTAAGGGTATGGGTAAGAAATTTTACCCGCGGGTATGTCGCGGGTAAGAAGACTCGCCCGCGGGTGTCCGTCGGGCGACCCGCAAACCCTCCACAACGATATATGTGTGTAAAAAATAGTTACTTGTGTTTGTGTGTGAACAATGTTTTTTTATTGTTATTGTAATCTATGTGACTATAATTGTTTGAATGATATTTATTGTATAATGTGCTTGTGTAAAAGAGTAGTAAGTAAAATCTAATCTTATATGTTAAGCATTTGTGCTATTCTGAGTTTGACTTGGTTGAGGAGCTCAATGCTGCTGAGGCTGCTGCCCTAGGTGATATCCAGGCCAATCGTCCTCGGTGGTGATCGCCTTGGTTGTGGAAGAGGTCCTCTCCAAAGTTCTCCAGCCAGCTTTCTCTCAATCACTGAGTCAACGATCCGCTGCGCTAAACATCCCGATCCCATCTTCTTCCTGCTTGCGGAACCATCAGCCAACTCATGTTCAGCCTGGTATACTTGCCGTGATGTGAATCCCGCCTGTTGAGCTCTTCCCAGTTACTCCGGCGTGTCAATGGAAGTACCAGACCGCGGGGAAACACAGCTGAGCACCACATCGTCATCGTCTTCATCTTCCGACGACGAGTCGCTCAATGCCCAGAACCTTGAGCCTCGGACTGGTTCCACGCCGTGAACTCTTTTCACCGATGTCGCCAGAGACGCCACCGCCTCCGTTGCACGGTGTATCTGCTCCCTTGCCAGAAGGGCCTCCGCCTCCGCCACCAAACTCGAGTCCCGGTCATCCTGGTCTACCGGCGGTGGGATCACCGGCGCCAAAGTGAGCCGCCTGACTCTGAGTCGCCTCATCTAAGGAGTACTAGTTTTTCCTACCACTAGATCCAATGAGGGTGGGCAACGGGGGAGTATAAACTCCACCTGAACGAACCTTGATAAACTAAACGTCATGCACAAACACATATGATTTTCAAACTGTGTCATGGTACGATGATAATAAACCACCTCTAATTTTACCATGCTTTTTAGACAAACACGGTAACTAACATTATTAAATATTGAATACTGTTCAACATAATATCACAATAACAAGAAATTATGGAAGGAATATCTATCAATAATGCAAATCATAACTTTTAAATCCTTCCTCAGAATTGAGGTGCATGATAGCACACCTCCTTTTTTTGAAAGGACTGATCATCAGTATCTTACTTCTTGCGTTCTACTCCCTTCGTCCCATAATATTAGCATTCCAAGTATTCAAACTCAAGAAACAACATAACTATTAAAAGACCTCTATACCCTTCATTTTACACTACCCACCAACTCTCACCTATCCTACCAACCCATTTGATTTTATCTTATCTGTAGAAATGCTTATATTTTAGCAAAAACTTTGAACCCTACAAATGCTTATATACTGAGACGGAGGGAGTACATCTAGACAAGCGTAGTCATGTTCACTGAATTAAAGGCCATGTTTAGTTCCCGGTCACATCATCAAACTTCTAAAAATTCTCTCTCCAAACTTCACTATTCACCTATCACATCTAATCTCTCTTCTCATGCATGGAGTACTAAACGTGGGTAAATAAAAAAACTAGTTACATGGTTTTGATGTACACGACGAGACGAATTTTTAAGCCTAGTTAGGTCATGGTAGGACAATGTTTACCACAAACAAATGAATAATGCTACGGTGTCCGATGTGACTTTTTCACTTCACTTTTCACCCTTTTCCAAGAACTAAACACCCCCAAAGAAACAAACAGTAGTACCGTGACATTGAATTACAATGAGTCATGTCCTACAGTACATTAGGGAGAAACGTGCCCGACACAGCTTACAGAATGTTTTTGTCTCGGTGCAACGCTGTCACCGCTCTTTTTTCCGTTCCGCAATCGTGTTTACTTTGCTGAGGACAAAATTTACCAACAAACGATAAACAAACACCATATATAGACAAACTAAAGATGCATGACGTGTCACTACTTGTGCCGTCGATCCATGTGGGGTTTGCACTATTCACATGTATTTTACCATGCTATGAACAACCACGCATGCAACAATCACGCGCTCTCTCCTCGTGGCACACCTACAACCTTTTTGTAATAGTAGCGAAATCGCTGGTCTTATTTTTTTTTATGCTGAAAGAAAAAAAAAAGAAATGCAACAAAGAAAGCAGCAGAGTGGAAGGAAATTCAGGCTGAAAGGCCGCGTTTAGATGCAAAATTTGGATGCCCAAATTTCTGACAGGTACTGTTGGTGGCAGGATGTGCAGAATTTGGGAATGTCAAGACACTGTTGGAGGCAGAATCCGTCGGTGGCAGGCGCTACCCAAGCTGCTGCCAACTATGCGTTCACACAGTCATTAATACATGTCTTGGCCATGCAAATGTGCATGCAGCACCCGTTGGACCATGCAAATGTGCATGCAGCATGCATGTTCCGATGCACCAGCTGCATGGGCCGAACAGATAGCTACGGAGGTGCACAGATAGGAGGACATGTACATTTTGGAAGCCCAAGATGTTCACCACAGCACAACCACATGCACAGCACAACCACATGCACAGGACATCCACATGCACAGCACAGCCACAGCCAAGAGATCCACATGCACAGCACGTCAGCACATGCACAACCAGAGTCGATAGATCCAAATGCACAGCACATGGACATGCACAGCATGTCCAGAACCACAGCACAGCCACAAGCACATAGGGAACAAAAAAATTCCAAGCACATAGGCAAATGAACAGATTGCTAGCACAACTTGGTAACCAAGATTAAGCACCTTTAATCATTGATCAGTAAAGTAAAAGAGTGGAAACAAAACATATTCCAACCACAGCACATCCACAAGCACATAGGAAACAAAACATATTCCAAGGACATAGGGAAATGAATTGATTGCCATCGATTTATTAGTAACCAAGATGAAGCACCTTTAATCATAGATGAGGGAAAGTAAAAGAGGGCAGAGACAACAACCTCATGAGGAGCCGGCAATTTCCGAGAGCGCTTCAGCCTGAAATGAGACAGCAAGGCAGCATCAAAAACTTCTTTGAAACACTAAGCAGGAGACATACAGGTATCATGCACACGTAATTACTTGGGATAACAGACCATCAGCTTATCAAAACACACTTATTGGGTTCATGTACACCATGGAAGTAGCCGAAATTGTCACTTACATGACGGCCGGCCTGGTACCATGCTCCATCTTCAACCCTCCAATCAGCAATCTGTTCAATACATATACACAACTAATGACAACAGCAACAATTACTGAATGACATTAACTCAATCAACATACATTGTTATTGTCCAATCACTACAGCAAACACATCGAAATATTGTCTGCACCTTGAGGACCCACATGGCCTCAGCACTGTATTATCAAGTCCACCGAAATTTCCTACACACTCAAGTACAAATACAATTTCGTACAGATCCTCATCATTTATACTCCCGCACTCAGGAATTATACCTAGTGTACAAGCGTAGAGCCAACTCATCTCGAAATGCATTCATTCTTGCCAAGTCATGACCTTCCGGTGCTGCTGATGTTGAAGGCTGATTGAAACCAGCTTCAGTGGGAACGTAGTTCAGGTTGTTCTCAACTACAACAAAGTCAGGGTCAAATCCACCTTGCTGTCTAATGAAGTTGTGCAACGCCATACACGCCATGATTATATTTGTCTGTGCTTCCTGATGGTAGGCCGGGATTGCCAACAATATGCGCCACTTCATTTTCAACACTCCAAACGCTCTTTCTATGACATTTCTAAGAGATGAATGTGCATAGTTGAACGTCTCCTTCATACCTCTAGGTTGTCCGGCGGCGTTTTGAAATTCTTGGATGTGGTACATGGTCTGCCGGTAAGGAGTGAGAAAGCCCGTCCGGTTTGCGTACCCCGAGTCCACCAGGTAGTACTTCCCTACAGCAAGCAGTACCTGTAAGTTGGCGGTGCCCAAATTAGAAAAAAGGACAAAAACAGCAAGTTGTGGTACCTCTTGGAGGCATTGGAAACTTTTCTCTAAATCTTGACATTGCATCGCGCAAAACGGTCATGTCATGCACGGACCCAGGCCACCCAGCAAGGACAAATGTGAAACACATATCAAAGTCACAAACAGCCATGACATTTTGGGTAGTCTTGTTCTTCCGACACATGTGCTGGATTAGGTTATCCCCTGGCACGACCACTGGAATGTGAGTGCCATCGATTGCCCCTATGCAATCCTTAAATTCAGGGTAAAACCTATCATGCAGCAGACTTCGATGTATTGTGGTAAAATTTGGGTCACTGGGAACAATGTTGTCTCCTGCTAGTTTGACCACAGATTCAAGGACTTGTGGAATAGATTGTGCACTGTGGCTAGGGATCTCTCAAACCTGTCCTCTGCTTGCCTTACTGATTGTGGTGCACCACATATCCAAAGAAACAAGGCTAGAGCCTCAATAGAGGTTGATTTTGATGATGATTTCAGGCCATAACTACTTGTCAACAGTTCATGCAGGCTAAGAAACATATGGGGTGACATCCTAAACATGTTGTAGCACGATGTTTCATCGGCAAGCTTGTTTTCTACCCATTGCAGGCCACTTAAAGCTGGCATCCTATAAGGCCGTCTACTGCAATACTTGTCGACATGTTTAGCAGTGTCATACATACCAATGATGAATCGAACATCCTCTTCGTCTTCTACCGCGAAAGCGAGCAATTGTTGCCAACGTGCCTGCGACTGCGCCTCATAGTCCTCGCTGGCCGCACTGTCATCACTGTCCATGCTTGCATTGTTGTGAAGATGAACTGTCTCACTGATGGGCTGTCCATTGCAACAGAAAACATAGTCAGCATAGTTATATAAAGGATGCACTGACAAACTTCACATTACCTCAACATAAAACTTAACACACAGCCTGCGAAATATGTTAATAGCGATCATGGGATGACATACTGCAACATACAGGACATAGTTCACATACATTAGCACGTAGTCCCACATAAAAGCATAGTTTAGGGTCAGGACAATATACTACAACATCAACAAACCATTATGCTAGTGGTCTACCATTATGGTACGCAAAAAACAACAGCCATTGCTAGTGGTCTACCATATCAGCACATATCTCTTAATCATGGCCCGCCTGGGTGCGCCACTAGGTGTCATGAGGAAAGTCTCTATGAGATCATCATTTTCCAAAATCTTGAGCACACCACCCCACAGATGCTCATCCTGATGAGCTTCCTCCTGTTGTGCTGCTGCAATCACCTCATTCTTGGATTTTTTCCTTTCAGCCTTTGCAGCTTCTTTCCTTTGTGCTGCTTCTTCCTTCCGTTTTGTGGCTTCTTGCGCTTCCTCGTTCTGCTTCAGCAACAACTCCTGGATCACGTTGGTCCTACTAGTATAGCTGGCATTGAACTGGGTCATGCCCTTGTCCATTTTCTTGGCAGCAGCGTTCTTCCTTTTCTTGGTAGGAGTACCTGCAGTACTTTGGGTGCTGCCCCCTGTCCTCTTCGAACCACTGCTGACAGGTGTTGCACGACATGGAGGAGACATGCTGTCCAGCAGTGGGCTAGCACGGCTCTCTGGGGTAACACTGTCATGTCCATGTCCATGTTCAGCATCATCGCCTCCTTCATCATCTCCTTCATCATCTCCTTCTTCTTCGCTGTCGCTGTCCACGAAGTTTAACTCCCGCGCAACCGGAGGAACCCCAGGAACTCTAGCTGTAATTCCTGTGACAGCAACATTCTTGTACATACGGTCCAATTCAGGCAGGTATGGTGGCCATCCTTGCTTCAGCTGGTGCCATTCTTGCTTGCCCTGCATCACAGAACAACATCGCACATGCACTTCAGAAAAAAAAGAAAGAAGAACATTCAGTGTGCAGGACAATAAGTGGAGGAAGGTGACTCACATTCTTCTCCTTGATTTTTGCCTCCCACCACCAGTTCTCGGCAACCACAGAGCCATCCGCTCTCCGACCTAGCCCAGTGGAAGTCCTGAGGTCTTCGATAAAAGTCCACATCCTTTTCAACTCCCTGTACCTGGACCCGAACTGCTCACTGGTGTGCACCTTACCAGTAGCTTTGTTGAACTTAGCACTTACTTCTTCCCATCCTTTCGTGTGCATGTGACCACTGCTGCATCGACCAAGATCCATTTGCTCCACGTACAGCTCACAGAATACATGAGTGGAGGTTTGGTTCCACTCGGCTCTGTCGGTCTGAAGCTGTGCAGGTGGTGATGGAAAAAGGAATGCATGAACATGTGGATGACAGAGGGGGGTTGGGTGGGGGAAAGGAAAGTACATGACAATGGTCACCGTACCGGATCGTCAGCTATGTTGATACCGCCGGGATGAGCTTGGGCGGCGCGACGACGACGGCCACCGCGGCCCCTGGCTTGCCTTCCACGCTGCCGAGGCACCGGTGGAGGCTGCCCACCACGGCTCCCGGAAGACGCCCCCGCCGACGGTCCGCCGCAGCTACTGCTCCCTCCTCCAGAACCAAGCAACGCTTGGTACTCGTTCATGTTGGAGTACCCGCCTGGATTTGCGTTGAGGTTCAGGCCCGACAAGCCGAAGTAGGATGCGGTCGCGGCCGAGTAGGCTTGGGGAGCGGGCATGAAGCTGTTGAAAGAAGCAGCTCCAAATCCAGGCGGCGGCTGGGCAGAGTAGAGGTTGAACCCGCCGGATCCTGAGGCCGGCGGCGCGGCGGCCATGGGGTTGCACCCGCCAGATCCGGAGGCCGCCGCAGCGGCGCCCATGGGATTGAACCCGCCTGATCCGGAGGCCGCCGCCGCGGCGCCCATGGGGTTGAAGACGCCGGATCCGGATGCCGGAGGAGCGGCAGTGAACGTGTTGAAGAACCCTGATCCGGCGCCCATGGGGTTGAAGCCGCCGCTTCCGGATCCACTGGATCCAGAAGCCCCCGGCGCGGCGGAGTGCCGCCAGGCCGCACCAGCTCCTCCTCCCGGCTGCGCCAGCGAGAAGAGGTCCCTTGTGCCGCTGCCGTCGTCCAAGTTCCCCATGCTCGCGGCGTTGAACTCGGAGCCGGGGCCTTGGCCGTTGAAGCCGTCCATCGCCGGAGACGAGCTGTAGGACGGTGGATCTGTCGCTAGGGAGAGCGAGGTAGCCGGGAGGCGGACGACATCAGCGGCGGCGAGGATGGCGGCGGGGGAGAGGGAGACGGGCGGCTCGAGGCTGAGGGCGGGGCGGCGGGGGAGGGGGAATGACTCGAGGACTCGGCTAGGGCGACGCCCCCTCCTCATATGATTCGGTCCCGATTCGGGCCTCCAGCAGGCCGAATTTGGACCCAAATTTGGCCCGCCCGTTTATTTCCCGAATGCAGATTTCAGCCCGAATCACTGTACTTGGCCGAATCGGGAGGTCTATTTTCGGAACTAAACAAGGCCAAAGTGGACAACAACTCACTCTGCTCGGTGCTAATTAAATAAACGCAAGAAGAGGGAGGAATCATTCTCCGCCGATCACCGCACGAGTGACGCGAGAAGCAAAACGCCAAACAGACTCGCGCCGAGCCGGGTAGAGGCCACGCCACTCCACAGTGTCAGTCACTGCACCCATCACGCCACGCCACCCTTCCATCACCTCGGCCGTCGCCGCGATCGAGCTCTGCCCCACCGCCGATGGCGATGGCCGCCACCTGCTGGGCCCCGATCCCGTCCGCCGCCGCGGTCCCCTGTGATCCCGGCATCGGGCGCCGCCGGGCGGCCGTGGCAGGGTGGCGCGCCGGCGGGAGGCGGCTGCGGGCGTCGCCGTCCGTCCGGAGGCCGTTCGTCTTCTCGCCGAAGGGCGTGTCCGATTCCCGGAGCTCTCAGACGTGCCTGGATCCGGATGCCAGCACGGTAGGCGACCAGAACTGTGATCTTGGATTTCTTGCACGTTGCCGATCCCTCTTTTTTTTCTAGTCTTCTCATCTTTTAGTAATATACTCGCATAGATTTTTAGGTGTCCGTTGCACGTGGCAAATGTTGAATCTTTTCTGGTGATTTGGTGATAAAGTTGAGAAATTGAATGGTTGTTCTTGGAATTCGGTATGGGGTACTTATTTTAGTTGATGCGATGATTTGTCTTTATTTTTTTCAGATGACTGTTATGTCGTCTAATTGTTTTTTTTGGGATTTAGTGTCATCTAAGAAATGGTTGAAAAATGACGGAGACACTTGCCTATGTTAGTTGTTGGATTGTTGGATGACACACCTCATCGATAATGTGGTCGGCGGTCCTTTAATTTATTATTAATCTAGAATCTGTGTGTGGTCCATGGATGACATTTAGTAATCATCTCGAGATCTAAAGATTGTACATTTAATTTCCTCTGCGGTGTAAGTGCCAGATCAGTCCATCTCACATTCTCGGCATGTCTGTGATTCATGTAATCATTTTATTCCTATTTCCTGCAGAGTGTTCTTGGGATCATCCTTGGAGGTGGTGCTGGAACAAGGCTGTATCCACTGACAAAGAAGAGGGCAAAGCCGGCAGTACGATGGTTATTGGTAAGATATTGGTACTATAGAGGCATTTTATAATGCAAACTTGGGAATAACCAAGAAGCCTGTACCAGATTTTAGGTATGGTTCACACGTCTACACTGAGAACTTAGAAGGATGCATTTATTTCTAGATGCACTTCTGATCAGACATTCTTTGTACAGCTTCTATGACCGATCTGCTCCAATATATACACAACCTAGATACTTGCCTCCTTCGAAGGTTCTTGATGCTGATGTAACAGACAGTGTCATTGGAGAAGGTTGTGTTATTAAAGTAAGAAGCTTTTCACATGTTTTTGATGCATTGCTTTCTATTGTTTTTGAGGCTTTCGTATCATAATGCATCTTGGGATCATCTAAGTTAATTTATGATCTATTTGTCCTTGCTTCTTTGTAATTTCTCACATTTCCATAAATTGCCTTCCTAAATTGGTTATCTCACATTTCAATGCATACTCGTCTTAAATTCATTATCTTATTATTTTTGCATCTCCATCTTTCTCTAGCATTGCACAATCAACCATTCCGTGGTCGGACTCCGCTCCTGCATTTCTGAAGGTGCAGTCATAGAGGACTCTTTGCTAATGGGTGCAGACTATTACGAGGTAAGATGAAGTGAAACAGAACTCTAAATTCTCCCATGAAAGTATTGTGATACCTTACCATGCTTTTTTTTTGTTCAGACTGAAGATGATAAAAAAGTCCTTTCAGAGACCGGCGGTATTCCAATTGGTATTGGGAAGAACGCACATATCAGAAAAGCAATAATCGACAAGAATGCTCGTATTGGAGAAAATGTGAAGGTATTTCACACACATAATTCTATTTAAGCTGCTTATGTGCTTTATCTAATTGACTATTTTTCTACTATTCATTTACATTGGTCTTGATTTATGTAAAAAGGTTTCTCTCGATTTATTTACCCTTTTTTTAGGCAATAAGTCTTGTTTACTGCAGATATTTCTTGTGAAATGCTAAATAATCTGACCATGCATTTTTCATATAGTGTATTACCCTGTTAAATTGCATGCTCTCCATTACGAAAATAAAATTGAAATACCCAGGGAATGCATTGTTGTAAAAAAATGTTTCTGACTTCTCCAGAGATGATAATAGGCAAAATAGATGTGCAATGTTGTTTCTGTTGTGTATTGATCGTTCTTAAATGGCTTGTTACTTTTACAGATAATCAATTTTGACAATGTTCAAGAAGCAGCAAGGGAGACAGAAGGATACTTCATCAAAAGTGGCATAGTCACTGTGATTAAGGATGCCTTGATCCCTAGTGGAACAATCATATAGAGTCAACCGTCACCATGTACATAAAGGTTATATCTCCAACAGAAACCAAGTTTCTTATGTTGATGCTACATAGAAGTCTCCATGAATCAAAACAAGCATTTTTTTTTGGAAATTACCAAGCTTAATACTGTAACTGGATTGCCTGCACTGTTTAGTTCCACCATGTAGTTGATTAGCTGAGTAATTGTTTGAATATGTTTGGAGTATGCTCTATTGTCACTCATTTCTTGTATCTGATATATTTTGCTAATAGTTCACGCTATCTGCATTGTGATTAATGATATCAATAAAGCCAGTCTTATGTATGGGCACATAATTATTCACATTTAACTAGTAAATAAAATCTTTATGTTTAGTCCATCCCAGTCCACTAGGGTTCTTGCACTATGTGACACATCGGCTAGGCATGGAACACTATGTTCGCAGTTATTTTAACCCTTTCTTGTTGCGTTGCTGGCAGGTTAGTTTGCAGCAGATGGTGATCACTGATGCACATGAAGTCATTTCCATCCTTTCCAGACCATATGGTTTCTTTCATGTTGCAAAAACACCAAGCTGCGTGTCAACTGGCAAGGATATAATCAAATAATAGAACGAAGTTATTCAGAGACACCATTTTCTATCTCTAGCATGAGGATCTGTTCTAAATGTATTATTAAGTGGAATTTGGATATTTTGATATGTATAATGTATCCTTTGCGTTTTCAGACTTCAGACATCATGAGCTCTCTCTTTGGACCTTAATATGCTCCCTCATCGCCCAGGGAATGAGGATTAAATACGCCGTACATAATGTCTGAGATTTCTGTAGAGCTTACTAAGTTCGGTCTTAAACTTATAGAAATGTTTACAGTGAAACTGATCATTGTGGTGGGGTATGTGACTTGCCTGTCTTTTCTCACCTTGTAACAACAAAGACTTAGGTGCTTATATAGCATGCCAAGTCTATATAGTGTGTACTTTCAATAAATTTGGCAATAATACATGCCAAGTTCAAATCAAAATGCTAGGTCATGTTTGGACATACAGAATAACACAATACGATGGGTCATGCACATGAGAAATCTGACAAACAAGTAAACAACCATCTCCCAAGTGCCGGTTACACTGAAGATATGCACTGGGATGGCTAACCTGTACGGGGAAATACAGTTTCGTTCATATTGATTTTTCTGGACCATATTTACTCGGGACATATTGTTCAGACACGGACGATTTTGCAGGCAAATGGCAAATACTTTACAGAAATGTTTATTGATATGAATGATTAGGTTCTATCACCCGCCAAAAGAGGACAGAACAAAAAGAAGCTACCAAAGAAGGCACTCTGGTTTCTCGACTGCACTGATGTCATGTGACAGCCAGATCCTGAATAAAGCCGCATATGTGACAAAGGTTCAATAGATCAGCTGAAGTGGTAGAGAGGAAGCTCAGCATTGAGCGGGGCCGACATGACCTTGAGCACATGGTTTACTGAAGCCATCGAGCTTATTGCTGCCTTCAGAATCTCCCGCGAGCATCCAGGCTTCAGAATGGTCCTCACCTGTGACATAAGGTTTGGCAAGTTTAACAGCAGGTACTGACTTTATCTTCTTCTGAAGCGTATCAGATGGATGTTTTTAAATGCACAGACCTTGTCCAAGTAGTCTTGCAGTATTTTGATGTCACCCAGGTAGTCTTGGCCTTCGATTGTCAATGTAATAGGCTTGGTTCCTGCGCCAGATCCTTCGAATTGAATGCCTCCTGGAGTTCTGTAGAAATCATCTAAGAGAAAACTCGAGGCTTTCTCTCTCAGGACCCTGAATAGTAGGAGAAAAAGAAGAGTTTGTTTATAGTTTTCCTGTTTTCTGAATTTGCAGAGTAACCGAAATTGGACGGTATTAAAACAAATCGATGTAGTTCTCTTTCTGGTTATTATCCTGAAAAAGTAAGCAAAATTTAAGCTTTCTTTATACCTGTTTCGTCTGTAGACTGTTGTTATTATTCTTTATTTTCTAGCCATGAACGATATTTTTATTAACAAATTCCACATTTTACTGGAGAAATGAATACAATACAACCTGAATAGGATCCTATAATATGAAAAACATTTTAGGATTCAAACTTTAGGTAATCACAACAAGGAAAATAACTTCAAAGAGGGGCACTTCAACTTACGCATACGACTCTGTTTTCAGGTCAATTGGAGAAGGATGGATAACTGGCCTCCCTATAGGAACAGCTCCAGGACCACGCAAGTGCCTCCTCACAGTCATCATTGCCTGTTAAGAATGGTAAATCATCACATTACAGTCTTTATACTGGTTGCCTGAACTAACAATTCACCAAAGAAAACAAATAGGTCAAAGAGAGCTCTTTTATAGTACCCAATACCACTCTTGGGTGGTATATGGTATAGATATGGGTAATTTAGTAATTGCAACTACCCGTCGCCGGTCGCTGTACACAGACAAGAGATAGACGTTGGGAAAATGAGGAACAAAGGGAAATGAATAAGATTGAGAGGGAAATGAAACAGCAGGTCACGGTAAATTTGAATGATCGAATGAAAAATTACTTAATTACATTAATTACAGTGATGCCATTTATATTTCTTCCAATAATACTCTTATACTACCTATATCACTCCCCATATACTACCTATACCACTAGTCCACGTTATTGGTATATAATTTTTCTCAACTAATCAGAAGTTTATATACTACTCCTTTTTAACTAGTGGTATTTGTTAGAGTATAGATGGTTAGGATAATCCCGTATTGCTTATGCACTCATGGGAGGTGCCTTGTACTCTCATATATACCGCCCTAGGGGCTCATTGCAATACAACACCAACCAATCGACCTCGGTCTTACGCATCCTACTTTGCTTACATGGTATCACGAGTTAGGGTTTCAACCTAGGCTCAAGGCTTCCGCTGCCGCCGCGTCGCCCCCGGGGAGATCGATCTCTGCCGGGGGCAGCGCTCTCGTAGGATGCGCCGCGGATCCCTCTGATCCGCGCCGCCGTCACCGTCAACCAGAAGCAGAAGGGTGCACCTCCTCTCATCGCCGTGGCTTCGTCGCTCGTCGCCGTCGCCATGGCCCCGCCTTGGCCGCCGCCGCCCCCGCGCCGTCGTCCCCGACACCGCTCGGCTTCCCCCCCTCCTGCGCCTCCGGCCAGCCTCCCCCATCCACGCCGCCGCCGCGCACATGCGCCGCCGCGCGGGGAGGAGCCCCTCCCACAGCCGCCGCATCTGGCGTACGCGGCTGGAGGGGAAGCGTCGGACTCGCCGTCGGGCGGACGGGCTGAGCACCGCCGGTCGTCGTCGCCGCCGGGCCGCCGCGTCATGGGCTCCGGCCCCCGTCGCCCTCCCTCGTCGGCTCTCCTTCGCCAAGGATTCGCCGCCACCCTCGGAGTCCGCTACGCGCACCCGAGCTTGTACCCGGAGGTCTCCCCATCTGCTGCTGTGTTTTTCTTAGGTTTTTCCCGTTTGCTATCGGGTTTGCGTCGCCCTGCCGTTCGTCGTCGTTCATCGCCGACACTCCCGAAGGACGAGGCGTTGCTGCGCCTTCTCAGGCTGCAGCAACGACGCTCGTGATCGAGCCTCTACCGCCGGTGCCGCCGCCTTCGCGGTGGTGGTGCCCGCATCGCCCGGAAGACCACTCGACGCCCCGGTTGACCGCACCGGCACCTCCGACCGGCCCTCGGCGCCCCCCGGCGCCGCCCGTCGGCGACTCAGCGCCACCCGCGGACGCGGCACCTCCGACCGGCCACTCGGCGCCGTCGGCGACTCAGTGCCAATCGACGCCTCCGACCGGCCCCTCGGCGCCGCCCGTCGGCGACTCAGCGCCTCAACCCCGCGTCTTCAGTCGACCATCCTAGGGCCACACGCTTCACGTCGCAAACTCGCAGACACCGCCGCCGATCTGCTACCGATGACAGTAAGCCGCACCGCGCCATCGTCACCGCCATCCTGCCGCACCGTCCTGCTGAACCTGCCTGGCAAGAAGCTGCGCCCTCCACTTCAGGCTTCGACCACGACCACCTCGACTTCGGCTACCTTGGCATTAAGGGCTATCATCTGCATGAGTCTCCAGTCAAAGCATTCGCACCGACGTTCCGACTGCGGGGGGATACGTCTCCATTGTTCTTCAGTCTGACCGTTCGTTTGTGCTACCGCTACCACTGCGGGGGGATGTTAGAGTATAGATGGTTAGGATAATCCCGTATTGCTTATGCACTCATGGGAGGTGCCTTGTACTCTCATATATACCGTCCTAGGGGCTCATTGCAATACAACACCAACCAATCGACCTCGGTCATACGCATCCTACTTTGCTTACAGTATTGGTACCGTAAAAGACCTCAAAGATAAATACCGTTAGAGGAACAGTAGCGCATCGCCAGTTGTTTGTTGAGTCCTTCAGATTTGTTACAGTAGTCATGTAACCATTCAGTCCAGCCGTTATTGTTTGCACACAAATATGGCCAAGAACCTGCATTCTTTAATGTTTAGATGCGTGCTGTATCGATCATTGTTTCTTAAAAAATGATATTGTTGGAGCAAATGAATCTGTTTAGATTTGCTTCTTACATAAGCATAGTTGCAGTCGAAGTTTGATGGCAGTGATCCTCGGGCTTGAGAACCAAAGAAGTGGCACACTGAACTGAACTTTCTTCCCTTGTACTTTCCTTCTTTCTGAAAACCAATGAACAACTTCATAACTACAAAAGAGCTGTATCCAGAAAAAGAATATATATTATTTCTTAATGTAGTGGAACTTACTGTTCTCTTGTTCATTTCTGCTTCTACTAAACGAGCTAAGAGCTGCTCAGTATCGATCTGAAAAACGAAATCTCATCAATAATTGCTCAAGATAAATTTCAATGAAGAATGAGCATTTGGTAGACCTGGGATAGCTGTGCTGAGTTATCAGATTCTTGATGTAAGATCAACTGAACAAAAATATGTTTGAAATATTCAGACCAGCATTTTTAAAGTAAGATGTTATTGAGTAAATTCAATTATACAAGTCAAGCAAAAACCTCTCTCCTAATGAATGATGGCAAGAACTTAAACAAGGCAGCAGCCCATGGAGAAAGTTGAGATGGAATCTCATCCTCCAAAACATTATTACTGTGGAGATTATTAATTTCCTGAAACATTAAGAATTAAAACTGGTAAGATGTAAGAGAACATGCATTGTTCATCTTATTCTTTAGGCATAGGAATTAAGATGTACCTGAATGAGTGCGTACATTTCTGGTATGCTTTCAATTAGTCCCTCAGGAATAATTAGCACTCCATGGTATTTCCCTGAAAATTAATATACCATATACCAGATTATTACAAAATATAAATATGTGGATGTATTTGGATATGCATAAATTATTTTGTAACTGTACAGACCTTGTGCCGCCCTTGCTTCTACTCCGTCACATATTTTGTTTGTAATTTCCTTCAATGTTAGCTTTGACACCGCCACCTCTTCTCCCAATATAACCTGAACGCCTAAAATTAGCAAAGATGGAACGCGAGTGCTTGCTTAATATGGAATAGTTTTCGCTTGATCAAATCAAACCATGTTTGGGTGTGACTGAAGTGCGCACTCCAAAGCAACATGAGATGCTTTGCCACCCATCAAGCGAACAAAATAGTAGTACTGAAAGAGAAGAAAATGGTAAGCAGAGTAACTGTCCAGTAAAAATCAGTTTGGACTCCTGACTCTCAAAAAATGAATGACCACAAATTTGAATTCAACACATCATGAATGAGATATTTGGCAAATCACAATATACCTTCCCAGCTGAGACTGCATCGAGGCAGACATTGCTTATAAGCTGAGAGTTCACCTGAAACAAATTATCATAAACTTTTCAAGATATGACCACATCTGAAATTCAGAATTGCTTCATTATTAGTAATATGGCAGAAGATTCACCTTGCAAACTGTATCGAACCCGACAGTTGTTTCCACGAACTGATTCTTTAGATCACCACTCAACGTTACAGGGACACCTACAACCTATTGAAATGATGAGGCTTCAGAAAATTTCTGTCAGGGCGCAAGGTAACAAACATGCTAATGAGTAATTACTTCATACTTTTGTCTTGCAGTTATGCTCCACAAAGGTCTCTGCAAGTTGAGCAGCATCTGAATTGGAGATCACCCCTGGAGATTAAAAACCTTTCAGAGTTACATTATTTGTCATGGAAATTTAACTGGGACAGTGTCATGATACATGCAGTGCATTAGTAATTTTGTTTCCAAATTTTGTCCTAAAACAATGTCAAGCAAATCCCATTTGATGAGAAGCTAAAATTGCACTGTTCTCACACATTTTGTTCCATTTCTAACCAACAGATTGTTTCATTTTTCTGAAGAACGTGATTATTTTTTATTATCTGCTTGTAGCACCTCCAATGACGATTAGGCCATCCAAGTTAAGATCACAGCATGTTGACATAGCAGCATTCACTTGCTCTGCCGTGCGGATTTGATCAACAGTTCTGCCCAGTAAATCAAAACCACCTTCAAGAAGGCAAAAAATTCCTGGTTATCAACAGGTATAACATAAAAAGTAATTTGGCTTCATAAATGCATAAATTAACCTTGGTTTTTGTACGATGAAAGTATATCATCTGTGATCTCCAATGTCTTCTTTGCAAATAGGCCTTCTGTACCACCTATACATGTATACAAAAAGACTCAAACTAAGTCGTGCTCTTGTCTTTATGACTTCATTAAAGTATCTCAGATATTAACAATGAATTTGCGAGGAAACAGGAACTATGTACCATGCAATTGTCTCATAGGCCAGGATTGCAGGAACAGAACATCCAAGGGGATTGTTTTCAGATTCTGCATTATGGCGTTTTAATGGATTCTGACAGCACATCTAAAATTTATAGTTTCTTTTTATTCCTGAACCATGAGTTCCTTAACACAGCAAATCTGCTTATTGAAGAGTAATTTAAAATTCTAACATGTTGACTGATCCAATAGAAATAGCATGTGGGTACTTGTACCATGAAGTATGGAAAGAAGTAAAATTATGCTCACCTACAAAACCAAGCAGAACATTGTGTGGATTCTGAGCTTTCATAGCATCATAGATACCCCATATGACATTGTGCCCTCCCGGTGATTGTCTTCCAGAAAACAACACACCCAACCTACACATAACTACATAAGTTCAGATATGCCAACACGATTATGCATAACATTCTGACATGAAGATGCAACTGAGTTGACATAATTTGGGATTCAAATCCAACCTAATTGGTTGGTGTTCTTTGATGATTTGTGCATCAGAGAACACCGTGTTTGGCTCTAGAAAATGCACCAGCTTCTGACCAAAAGTATGCGGGAATGCCTGTGCCATAATATCCACGCATTTTGGATCGATGCTTGTTGTTGAGTCACCAAACTCCACTCTGACTCTAGTTCCCTGGTCATAATGGTTGAAATTTGTAGCATACAGTTCTCAGAGACATGAGAGAAGAAAACTTTCAGGTAACCTTCGTGTATCTGAATTTGACATACAACATAACTCTAAGCATGTGGCAAAAGTTTTATAGTTTCAAAGAAAGGAGTAAAAGAAATGATTGCATCGTTTTGCTACGTCGACTGGTGTCAGATAAATTAATTTTTTCTTGAACATGCAGGAGACTTCATATCATTGAGTTAAGAAGAAGGATAGAGTTTGGGTTACATCTTCTCTTACAGTTGAAAAACTAAATAAATTTGATTTTTCAACATCTTTACGGGAAAAATAATAAAAAAGAGCTGGAATGCTTCTGAAAGCTGTGAGGAAAAGAAGTTTCTGAACCAAGAAGTCCTTCCTCTCGAAGCAAAATTGTCATACACCGGTTAGAAACGCAGAAAGTTGTTTCGCTACAGGAGCTGTGCTGATAATTGACCAAACCACCTTGTGACTCTGACTAATCACCAAGGGACTACTTGAGAAAACCTTGTTACCCAGGCACAAGATTATACAGAATGGAGCCTAATGGCAGAGGTGTGCACCGGCGCCTTCCATCAACTGAGATTCATTTCCTGTACAGCAAAGGCCACAAAAGTTCCTCGGTGCATCCAAAATTGAACTGTTTTGAGCTTTCCATATGACAGCGAAAGCAAGTGCTTTACATCGAGAACATCACAACAAAGAACTTGCAAACATCCATAACACTCCAAAACCAAATGTGTAAGATGTACGGACGTAACACACGGATACCATCATAAACCGTTGGCCATATATGTTGTCATGCAGCAGGTGGACGTAAGAGGATAGCAAACCTGAAGACACGGAGGCAGCACCGGTTGGTACAGTGCCCTCCTCCGCTGCAGCCCGGTGAGCTCCCTCGGCGATCCCAGGTCGGCGAACATCCCTCACTCCTTAACAAACTCCTCCTCCGAGAAAAGTTTGTAGTTGTTGAGAATTCTTCCTGGTTGCAGTTGTTGTGCTCGTCCTCCCTTTTTGTAAGGGGCAAGAGCAGCTCAACGGAAGAGGAGTAAAAGTTTGCAGCTGAGGCTGTTGTTTGTTGTCCCGGCCCCTGAAGCAACCAACGGCAATTTGACCCCATTTCCCTTGTTAACCTGTTTCTGTGTGTCGGTATTCAAAGTTGTGATTGTGATAGGTCAGGGGGAGTGACCTTCGAGGTGACATGCTGCAGCCTCTCCCTATGGTCTTGCTACGTGTTTGGAGGGAAAAATGGAAGTATTATTCTGTCTTTTTTGGGATAAATTTGTTGAGATTTTTCCCTCCAAACACGTAGCAAGACCATAGGGAGAGGCTGCAGCATGTCACCTCGAAGGTCACTCCCCCTGACCTATCACAATCACAACTTTGAATACAACCTCTGTTTTCGTTTAGTATCATGTGTAATGATGTTCCATTCGATTCGCCCGCATTTGTCGCCGGCCTTGTGATCGAAGCCTGAGCCGATGAAACAGAGATGCTACCCGGCAAGAACCAACAATTCAGAATCTTTGTTTCCAGCACTAGGTTTCAGCTCTCTGTTTCCTAGACATTCGTTGTTTCCCATGGATTTTGGACGGCCTTTGGAACTTCAGCAGACCGTCATGGAAAAGTTAAACATCACACTTTATAGCTATCTTTATATGGAACTTTAGTCAAATTGTCCGTGGAAATTCAAACTTAGCGTCACGATTACAGCCTATTTTCTCATTTATCTACAGTAACGGGGTGAATGGGTTTTCCTAAAAAGTAAAAAAAGTGCGTGGGAATAACTGCGAAACACAATAGAAGTACCAGTTTCTCTTTCGAGCTACTATGCATTACGACATTGTTAGAGTTGATTATTTCGCCCTGTTCGGCTGGCTTGTTCCAGCACGAGCCAACAGCGTTTTTCTCTCTGTAAAAATCAGCATCAGCCACCAGCAATCAACTAGTATTTTTTTCTCAGCAAAAACCAACACTAGCCAGCTGAACCGTACAACAAGGCAAGGTCAACATTTTCAGAATTTTTCATACAAAGCAAGACCGTCTTGTTTGCCACACGAGTAATGATGACTTTACAAATTACAAGAAATTGAGCGGTGGTCAAATTTATCAACCTGATTGTAAGCCGTAACAACAGACCAGTGATAATCGTTTTCTTCGCGAACCTTCTTCTGCTGAATGCCATATTTTCTTCCCTTCAGTTTCCTCCTTCAGTTATGCACGTGCTAGTTTTGGGCACAGCACAGGCAAGCCATTCCAAAACACATGGATTTAGACTCTGACTCTCGCACGTCCATGGTTTTTGAAAGAAAGGCATGCTTCTAGACTATCACATAGATATTTTCTTCTCGTGTTCAAGGTTAATAAGGTGACTGTAGTAAAATAATACGTGCATTTACTAACCTTTTTTTTCAACAAAACAAGATAAGGAGTCTGTTCTATATGTCGACCATATTTTTTAAATTAAATTAGCAAATATGTTTGTGCGTTGCTACGGATGAAGAGGATAATGTGAGCGAAGGCACGCAAGTGCTTGCTGATTCCGCAATCCGTATCCGATGAATAGCACAACAAATGAGAGATCATCGGTAAATGTTGCGCCCTGGTAATAGTAGCAGGTCGATGTCAGAAATGCAAGAGACGTGGGAAGATAAATGGGTGTATGTGGTGGCACGGGACGGCAAGCTGAGACGATGTACCATGGATTGATTAGATAAAATATAATGAGTTATTTATAAAAATTACAATGTATAAAATGACTGGTTAATTTTCATAAATACTAGGTTTTTTTGGCTTCGAAATCCTTTAGAGACAAGAGATTAAATATATATCAATACAAGAATTTATTTTTATCTCATTTGCGTCTCTCTTTACATCGAGTACATTTCTACACTGCGGGTACACTCACTCCCCACGCTTGCCGTGCGGGGACGGCGGCCGGTAAGGCAGCAGCAAAAACGGATCCGAATGTAGAAATCTTACCGAAAAAAGACTAAAATATGAAAATTCTTCTGCCCACTGTGGGTAAGCCTAACACTTCCAAGCCCATACGCGCGGCACTGAGGCCCAGCAGGCAGCAACAGCAGGCCCACAGCCAGCCCCCTCCTCGACTTGGCGGCCTACTCGCGCACTCACACACTGCCCCCTTGCGTTTTCTCCTCTCGCTCTCCGGTGGGGCGGTGTTTCAAACCCTTGCGCCGCCGCGAATCCTGCGACTGCCGGTAGTAGGGGCGACGAGGGAGGGCCGCCGCGAATCCTGCTATCTCCGAGCACAAAGGCCGGGGCCGGACTAGCTGCGTGGGCGCCCGTGTGCTCCGTCACCTGTTATCCCCCGAGTCCTCATCCGCCTTGCGGCGCCGGCGCCGACGCCGACGCCGTTGCTCCGCTCCCGCGCGTCCACGGAGGTCTCCGCGCCAGGCGCCTCCACGACCTTGCGAAGTACGCCCATCTCTCCGCCCGCGCGCGATTTCTCGCACCGCACGCGATGTAGTCGAGTTGATAGAGAGCAGAAAGAAAGAAATAGAGAGTACAGACTACAGACAGTTTGGGGGGCACAGAGGGAGCAGAAAGGGCGAGAGTGAGAACTCGGCAGAGCTAAGAGATTACTGATCTTTTCAATCTCAACTCTGCAGATCTCTTTTGAACGTAATTCCTATGTTTTATTAGAGAGCGATGTGGGCAGCAGCAGTGAAAGCAATTAAAAATGGTCATTAGAAAATAAATGTTGCAAATATGACGGCCTCACAAATATTAGCCTTAAATATTACCATTTACGCATATAAAACAGATGACTTGTTAGTTACAAGATTTGGAGTATGAGTAAAATAGAGATGAGTGGCAAGTAGGGAGGCACACGCGAGAGGTCTTTTGGAGTGCGCGGAGAAATAAGGGTTTGGAATGTAGATGTGAGGTCCTCATATTGAGGGTAGGGCCTCAGATTTGAGAGATCGGTTGGAGTTGCCCTTAGACCTACACAGTCAAGAGGGCAATGCATTTTCATTAGTTAGGTACTTTTTAATCATTTTTATGTTTTCATCAGATTTATCATATGATTAATCATGGAATTAAGATATCATCTAAAGTATGCATCTGTGTCTGTATGTGACCAGGTGGGCGGTTTAGGTGCTTAGTTGTGGCCCTAGTTTTGTGGATTTATCAGCTCCACCAATGCACATGCTGACATTTGTAAAATCTAATCTCAATTCTGACCTGAATTGTCCTTGCCCTTCCTTTTGTAACCTGGATGAATAAGATTGTAGTGGCTTTGATCTTTCAGTTAATCAGTTTGTGATTTACTCATAACAATGATTCAGTTTGCACCTAATGCATGGCGTCTTTCTTTCAGGCTCAAGGGCATAAAGGTCTTTTACATTCAGGATCTCCAGACACCTGCTCCTTAGAAAAGTTAGTCTCAGAAAAGCTATTCCAAACAGGGCCTATCGATCCTCCCTAGCTGCCACCATGAACCCTGCTGACAGCGAGGCAGCCTCTGCCGAGAAAGCACGGCGCAAGGACAAGAAGCAGAAAAGGAAGAAAAGCCGAAACACCAAAGAATGAGAACCTCCTGGTTGCAGCCTGCCATTTTTGGTCCAATGGTGCAAATGCTTTTCTTTTCGGCCATGGCCCAATGTCCCCCACTTTAGATGACTGTGGCACCGTGACTGCCGAGGAAGTCACACCCCATGAGAAGAAACAGAAGCAGAGGAAGGATGGGGGCAAGGGAGACAAAAAGACAAAGTTGCTGAAGCCGACTGTGAGCATCGCTGTCGCCGGCTCCATCATTGACAACGCTCAGTCCCTTGAGCTTGCCACCCTGGTCTGTACCCCTCCCTTCCCTCCTTAATTACGATTCTGGTATCACGAAAGATTACAAGGGCATCTCTCCTGTTTCAGCTGGCCGGCCAGATCGCCCGTGCTGTAACTGTCTTCCGCATAGATGAGGTCGTCGTCTTCGACAGCACTCCTGCTTCAGAGAACGGTGGCGCTGGTGACGGTGAAGAGAGCGGCGCACGTTTCCTTGTTCGGATACTGGAGTATCTGGAGACTCCACAGTACCTTCGTCGGCGCCTTTTCCCGATGCACAAGAACCTGAAGTTTGTGGTAAGATGTCAAGCAATGTTGTTGTATTGGCATTTGATGAATGATGATTTGTGCTGGTGATAATTGTGCTATGCTATTTCTGCATGCAGGGATTGCTTCCACCACTCGATGCGCCACACCATGTGCGCAAGCACGAATGGTCTGAATTTCGTGAGATCATCCGCTATCTTCTTCAGCTTGCGGCAATAGTCGGTGATGGAGAGGTCCCGCATGCTGAACATTTGGAACCATGTGTATTTATGCTTCGTGGACACATGACCATATATGTGTGTGTATTTTTTTGTAAACTAGAATATGGTCATGTAGTGCTCTTTCACTAGTCTAGCTTGCACATCTTCATTCAATTGCTATCATTCCTTTGTTCTGGCATTTGGAAGGGCTGATCAAACTTGGTTGATATATCAATATGGTGGTGACAAAGGGGTTAATTATCCTGCTGCTTCATACTGGGTTGGAATATCAATACGGTGTCCCCCTTTGTAGGTGGTGAATTCTCCTGTTCGTTCAAAGGAGACTCTTCAAGCATGGGATCTTTTTAACACTGTAAACTGTTAAAAGTAGTAAACTGAATATTAGCAGTATGGTGGGGGAAGTGCAAAAGAATTTGGTTACAGCAAATTAACATTTAAAATATCTAGGCATAATTCTCTATATCTTTAAAGTTCATTCTGTACTGATAAATTTAAAGGAAGTAAAATCTTGACCACTGGGGGAGTGTTCCCTTGGGTTTGTTCTAAGAAAGTGCCATGCTTGGAACCCAAGATGGGACAGGAGTTTCAGTTAGTCCTGGAGTTAAATCCTTTAGCTAATCTCCTGTGATAGGCTTGGCAAGTAAGAAAGATGGTTACTATGCACAAAAAGCCTATCATCTTTGTGTTTCTTGGAACTTATTATTTGGAATATGATGTTGATTTTAACTGGCATTGCAACATAATTGGCATCTAGATATTTGTTGGAACTTATTATTTGGAATATAAGGTTAAACTTATTATTCAGAATATTTGTTAGGATTTTTTTCATGTCCAAATTGAAAGTCTCATCTAATTGTGACATAGCACTATGCATCTCTGTTAGCATAAGGTATTGGTTCCACTTATTTATAATCATATCCCACTCATTCATGGTGGATAATCTGCTGCCACCACTCATTTTGACATATCTAATTCAACATATGCTTACATGTTATTGACAGGTGTGACATTGGAGGGTGATCGCTCAAAGGGGACCCTTGTTGATGTGGGATTAAGCAAGGTTTGTATGTAGTTTAGTGTCCTTTTTCTTGTTCTCCACAACAGTTGTCTGGGGAAAGACTTTTGTTTAGCTAGAAGGTATTTCGAATAATTTTGTGGGATACCCTGGTTCCCTGCATCTAATAAAATTATGCTAGCATCTACCAAAATCTAATGCAAATGGTCCATTGTAAATGTTATTTGTATGGTTCAAGAGGCTAAAACTATTAAAATGCCTATTCCTCATTGTTTTTAGACTGGGTTATGTTTGAGATAAATCATGACAAAAGTCGATGTGCTTTCATGGTTTGCATCATCTTGTAGTTTATAGTGAGAATGTGTTTAATGCTGCAATAACAATATGTTGAAACGTAAGTAAATATTTTTATACTTGGCATAACAGTCTAGAAACACCATGTGTTCAGCTTTGATAATGTATGTCTTCAGTAAATTTGAGAGTTCCAAGTTCCTAAGACAGCAACATGTTTACATGGAAAAAGTGGAAATTGTATTTCTGGCTTATGCTTTAAAACAGCCTTAATCAAGTGTGGAACTAATTGATCAGCATAATCTTTTATTTCTTAGTGACCCAAAAAGCGGCTTGTAGCAGTTGTATTTTAGCTTGCTCCTGGTCTGTTGATGAGCTTAGGCAACTTGTAAGTGAGGAGGCTATCAAACCTGATAACCTATTGGACTATATAAATGGAGCAAACCCTTAAATGTATCCTGCTTTGGTTAGTTGGTTCTTTTCTGTAGTCCTGTTAAGGCTTTTTAAGAAGCTAGGCAAACAAGAGCCCTGAGATTCTGGACAGGTCTCAATTTATCATTTACAGATAAACAAGATTTCACAATATATATTATCTTATCTGCACTTAAATGACTTCATATATAAAATATAGGAAAACCATGCAATGGATTTATCACTGACTCTGGTTTATCATGATTCTGTAGAATGTTCTAGTTGACCAAATACTTGAACCAGGGAAGAGAGTAACTGTAGCCATGGGAACCAATCGTGACCTAACAACAGGTAAACAGTTTATTTCATGGATTACAATAGATAATACCGAATTGATACTTTTTCTATGTTTTTTTTGCAATTTCTGAAGAATTTATAATCTTGAGTAATCTGGATAACCCTCATGAGCATATTTCCTAAGCATTTACATTTGTTGGTTCAACACTTCTATTGTTATAGCAAATTTTCGAGAGAAGTGTTATGGTGCTTGGAAGGTACCTTAGGTACCTCCCCTATAAAATAATCAAACAATTGATCTTTATAATGGCAGTTTAGAAACAGAAATGTTTATAAACTTCATCAAGATGCAAGTCATGCGAGTTGTGGGGATGGACACGGCTGAGGCGTGGTATGAGAAGCACTTGCACATTCCTTCTTTCTGTTGCCGGCAAATAAATTGAAGAGAACCCCTGAAAAGAATCATATCTTCGAGCTTCCCAAATTCACAGAGAAGATGCGAAAGGAAGCTTCAGCAGCTCTGAACAAAGAAAAACAACTCAAGGCAAAGCTTGCTGCTCTGGCTAAAACCCAAGAAGCTGACAAAAACTTATTAGAGAGCATTAGCAATATGATATCAAATGCCAAAAATGCAATCTCAAAGTTCTTGGGTTTGTAATTGTAACAAACA
>OAMR01000605.1:286954-355092 GCA_900205405.1 Echinochloa crus-galli
AGATGTGTATAAGAGACAGCCATTGCCTGGGGCGGTTAGTTGCTGTTGAAGTTCTATGTATATTATTAGGCTGTGATACTCAGAAGGAAGGTTTGTAGTACTGGAATAAAGATATTTGAGAAGTACTAAACTACCCCTCTCTAATTTTGATGAGGGAATGGAATTAATTTTATACCCTTCCACCTAATCATCTAATTGTTACCTGGTATACTGTTTTGTGGTGCCGTCCCATGACCTAAGTAGCATTTGATAGGTAGTTTTCAGTTTTGATCGTTGATCTTGAACTAACAAATTAACAATAGAGGGGAGGTACCTAATGTCTGGTTACCTTCAACCATAACACCTCATTTTTCAAATGATAAGTCTGGTTCTTCCAATTTTTTATCTTTCTCATTTCAGTTTAAAAGGGCGGTTCTTCTCAATTTATTCTTCTGGTGTATATTTTGGACTATGTATTGTGTTATTTTGCCATTGTACTGTAACTGCATTTCTACCTCCGTCTAGCTTGCGTAAGGAAAGTTGTTCCCTCCTCCACTCCCAGGGAAGAGATGGGATCTTATTGGGGCTATAAAGTGCGTTATGCTTCAAATTTAAGTGGTGTTTTTAAAAATTCCCCATACAAGGTAATGTTTTCATAATATCAATTTATTGTTCAGAAAAAGATGAGTTACTTTTACTCCTACCTTCCCTTGATTTATTAATTTACCTTTTTCATCATCTCTAGGAAGAATATGACCATATAATTGGCACTTCGGAGCATGGACAGATAATTAATTCTTCGGAGCTGTCCTTACCTTGTTTTAGGTATGCCTTCTGTGGTCCTCATGGACAAACTTGAGATACTAATTTACATTTGGTCCCTTCTTTTATTCAGTTTAATGTGTTCAATTTGCTTGTTGTACTTCAGCTTTATTGAAGTACTGTACACAAGACTGTATGCAACAAAAAAAAACCTTTAGTCCCAAGCAAGTTGGGCTAGGCTAGAGCTGAAACCTAACAAGAGCCACCAACAAGCGGACGGATGAGAAAAAGAAGGAAATGCAGTTTTGGTTAAATAGCGATGGGATGTTGGGGCAACAGGCCATAGTCCATAGCTCCTGAAAGGGGCCAGGGTGATCAGAAAGTACTCCACACAAATAATGGGGACTACTCGGTGTATGGAAGCACTCTGACCCCACTCTGCGACGTCAGGATGCACTACCATGAAGAGAACCTCTAACTGGACTGGTGGTGGGTGGGTTGATTGGTGTGTGTGTGTGTTGGGTTTGAAACGGTCCTATAAATACCCGCCTTGGGGTACCATCCAAACAGACAACTTCAAGGACACTTGGACATACCATTCCCCTAAAAGCCCTACAAAATCTTGCCTTCCAGCTCCAAAGCCCCAAATTACTTGCTTGGGCTTTGTAACTGTTATGAATAGAGGAAAAGATAAAGACTGAACTGGATAATTGTATTGACCAGCCCCAAATGGGGATATATATAGTACAAGAGAGCACCCAAACCCTAGAATAGGAAAAGACTAAACTACCCTTGACTATTGACTCTTATACCCTTAACAGTAACCACCAACACTGTTTATTTCATTAAGTCAAATAGCGGTGGGATGTGTCACCTGTGCTAGGAGAATTACATGAAAGTGTGGTTTTGTTTAATAATAAGATTGGAACCAGATCTCTACTGTTCTTAAACCCAACTCCAATTTGTGAACATGACCAAAGTTCTTTCTAAGCACAGTTTCGGCTACCATATTCTTTCTTTTTTAATCTTCTTGTGTGGAAATATCACTGTTAAGCCAAGAAATGATGTACCTTCATTTAATTAAGGAACTGATATATTGTAATGAAATTCTTTCTGTACAGGGGCAAGCATTTGTAATTTTGTACTATTTCAATAATCCAGAGACGTGCACTGTAACCACGTGTCTTATGAGTAAAATTCATGCTGTTTATATAGGCGCCATGTTAGAGTCTATCTAGCTACTTATGACTTAGGAGGCTTCATTTGACAGGCATCTTCTGATTGCGTTTGGTGGGCTTGCTGGTTTGGAAGAAAGCATTGAAGAAGATATAAATTTGAAAGTATGGCTGCTCTCTCTCTCTCTAATCATGGAAATTAGGAGTTAAGAAAGCATCGTCTATGGTTGAATTAAGAGCACTTAAACTGTTAACAGTGAATGAAAATCTGATCTAATTTGATAGCTGAAAATGTTTGTGTTGAAGTGTGGGGGCTCTTTCATTTCATTAATGATTATCATACTATTACTTGTGCTGTGTTAAAGTTGCATATTTCTCAGGGTAAACGTGCGAATGATGTATTCACATCTTATTTGAATACGTGCCCCAACCAAGGGAGCAGAACAATAAGAACAGAGGTACCTGCTTTTGAAGCTTTAAATGGTTCATTTGTTATGAAACCTGTTTATACTAACAATAATAGCCAACTCTTTCCAGGAGGCCCTTCTCATTTCCCTCCAATACTTCCAAGATCCCATTAGACGAGTAGAACAGCAGATGTAGGTTGTCATACAGACACATTCAAATCTGTCTTTGAGCAACAAAAATGAAGTTGCTTGCTATAGAGCGCCAGTGGTGACATTAGAGTTCGCTCACAGAAAATTTTGGCCCGTTGCCTATGTGGCAGTGAATTTTAGTCAAGAGGTGCCCAGCTGTTGGGAATATCTCAACCCACCTGCAGCAGTGAAAAATTGATGTCGATCTGATTTCACCGAGAGGGTCTCAGTGTACTGTTAGGTGGCCAGTTCAATGTATTCTATCGCCAACGGGACATCTTGGATTTCTACCTTAATAAAGACGTGATCATGTTTACTTGGCCCTTGTTTTTAGTTCCCAAATTTGGGACTCCCAATTTGGGAGTACAGAATTCCATGCGCACTATAGCATTTCGTTTGTATGTGCGAAAATTATCTAAAAATTGATTAATATTCGTAGAGTACAACAAAACTGTGCAATTAGTTTTTGATTCCATCCACATTTAATACTCCATGCATGACATGCCATTTTGATGTGATGAGAAATCTTCTTTTTACATAGTAAATTTGGGAGTTGTTTTTTGGGACTAAACAAGCACTACCAGGGAAATGAACATTTGCACCGGTTGGGAACCGGCTTTAGCACCGGGTATCCCAGCCGGTGCAAAGCTTCCGAAGCTAAAGGGTGGCCACCTTTAGCACCGGGTTAAATAACCGGTGCTAAAAGGTGTCCATTCGCCAAAAAATATGTGTGTTGCTGCGGGGATTCGAACACAGGACCTCTTGTCTCGCGTGTACCCACCTTACCATCTCATCTATGCAGCACATGTGACAAGGTATAAGATGCATTTCTTTTAAAGTGGCATGTGACACACCCTTTAGCACCGGGTTGTAACACCAATCGGTGCTAAAGGCTCGGGGCTTTTTAGCACCGGTTGGTAACACCATCCGGTGCTAAAAGTTTTAGCACCAGATGGTGTTACCAACCGGTGCTAAATGGTTTTCGGGGGCATCCGAATTTTGCACCCGGTGCTAATGTTGTATTAGCACCGGATCTCAAATGTACCGAGGCATATGAGGCGGGCGGATGTAGGTTTTTCTGGTAGTGAAGGCCTTAAATTTCTACTCTGTTTTCACCTACAGTCCCATAATAGAGAAATTGATCATGTTTAGCAGGAGCCAGTTTTCACCTACAATCCCATAATAGAGAAATTGATCATGTTTAGCAGGAGCCAACGTGGTATTACACCGGCCTGGTCCTCATCAACCACACCAACTATTTTGTTCTTCAATCTAATATTCTTTTAATTTACAAATACGCTTCCATCCAATATCTAAACACCAATGAAGGGAAAATAAAATAAAAATTTCGAACTAAAACCAATTTATATTTTTAAACCATAGACAAATGGCTAACTTCCATGTATGTTATAATAAATTTATGGCGTGTTTGGTTTGCCATACCAGCTGGCCGGTTTGGAATGATCGGATGCTGTATCCAGAGGCTTAATTATGTTGGTGTTTGGTTTGAATCATGAGACGATGTCGTATGTCTGATATCCCGTGCCAACTCAATTCCTTGGATGAGCTTTTCGTTTGCATCTCAATTCTCAACCTCACCACGGTAGCAGTACTGTCTCCTCCGCCATGCAAGTATGTAACAATATGGGAAGATGATTCATGCATTCCGATCCTGCGGGGCGTGCTGTTCTAGAAGTTACGTGCTGGCCGGGTCTCGATTCCACGCTGGCTAGATTGCCAACGTGGTTTGTGGTGCAACATCAGCTACTGTTCTATCGCCGCCAAGTTGATAGATTGGCACTAATCCACGTGTATCAACACAGACATGCACCCACGCAGACCGCAAGGCGCCATTTCACCGCTAGAGCGTCGCTTCACAATGCCTCCCAGTCCTATATGTGTACTACTAATGCACAACTGCACAAGTAATCACCACAGCTTTCTATAAACACAATGCAATGCTATCTGTATTTCTAGAGCTTTAGATGGTGAATGCGAGCTGCGCTGTTGTTTCACCAATAGCCCTCTTCTTCTTTCCTGTTTCCTGGACCTGTACTCCCTATTTAAAGACAAAGCCGGCCATCACGTTTATTTGGTGCACCAAAACCACAATAACTATTTTACATCGTACTAAAGCTTATGCACACAATATAAACCTTTTCACTCTCCGACTTGTGCCATGTAAGATGCGGTGGGCGACTTGGCTAGAGGATATATAGGCTCGTCACTGAGCTTTTCTAAACGAAAATCACCATGTATTTATATTAATGTGCATCATAAGTCAAGAGACGTATTCCTTCCTCCTCCAGCACCTTCAATTCCCACAGTTAGCTAGACAAAGCATTATTATGTCATGTCCAACATAGTTTTGTCTCTGACTACTGACCAAAATGACATAACAAAGGTTATTACAGAAAAGTTAAAAAAAATCTAAGGAGAGTACTTAGGCTTGGAGAGCAACTATTTCCAACCTAAAAGAATCAATTGCAAACTGTCAAGCCACTGATAGATTTCTTTGACATTCTTGAGGAATACACGGGTTTAGCTATTCATGAATGTCATTTCAGAGAGTTGCTTAACAAGAAACTCATGTCATTGCTGACACTATTACAAAAACTCACATTCGTCGCTTGCATTTAGTACCGGTCATGAAAAGACCCAGTACTAAAGTGGCGGGGAACCATTTTACTAAACTTGGAAGGCCCCGGAAGCCACTTTAGTACCGGCTGGTAACACGGTTGTGCACGTTAGTACTGGCCGGTACTAAAGTGTGTTATTTACTACCAGCTCGTGTTACGAGCCGATACTAAAGTGTCCACCACGGGTTACTTTAAAAGGCAAGCATCTCCCACTCAATCACAAGTGATGCACAGGTGGGATGGTAAGGAAGCAATGCATGAGGCTGGAGGTCATGGCCAGCATGTATCGGTCAAGGAACCGGTACTAACCAGGGGCGGACCCACGTTAGGCCCAGTGAGGGCCCAGGCCCACACTCATTTTTTCTTGTTCAGTGGAGTTTGGGTCTATTTCCCTGTAGCAATCGAGGCCCAACAAGTAGCAGGCCCTCACTCAGTTTTTGGGCTAGGTCCGCCCCTGGTACTAACATGAGTTCCCTGACCGGTACTAATGTCAGTTTTTCTAGTCGTGTGAATTAGCAGAAAATTTACTCAAACAGAGGGGTACTATAAAATGGGTAAAGTTTTGAGATGGAAATACCAAGTTCTTTCATGCAAATGCTACAATTAAGCTCAGGAGGAATGCTATCACATCCATACAAGATGAAAATGGCATTGAGCTCTTTAATCATCAAGAAAAGGCAGATGTTCTATGGCACCCATATAAAGTCAGGTTTGGAGTTTCAGAACCAATTGCAGATGGTTTTGATGATCAGACTTTGCTGCAAAGACATCCTAAGCTGTCCTTTTTAGAAGAACCTCTCTCCAAAGAGGAAATAGAAAAAGTCATCTCATCTCTAACCTCAGACAAATCACTAGGTCCAGTGACTTCAATATAGATTTTATGAGAAAATGCTGGCCCATTATATGCCAGGATTTTTATCAACTTATGTTTCTTCATTGGTAATATTTGTTTGCAAGGCATTAATGGTTCTTTTATCACGCTCCTCCCAAAAAAAAACCTAAGGTCAGTCTCAAATTATAGACCAATCTCCCAAAAAAGTTGTTAGCAAATAGATTACAAGAAGTCATTACGGTCATCATCCATCCAAATCAATATCGTTTCCTTGCTTGGTCTTTTGAATACTTGCATGTCTGCCACAAGTCAAAGAAAGAACTGATCATATTAAAGTTTGCTTTTGAGAAGGTTTTTGACAAGATAGAATATATGTTGAAGGTTTTGGTGTAAAGTGGTTGAACTGGATGCAAATGATCTCTTCCTTAGGAACTTCCTCAATACTTCTAAGTGGTGTTCCTGGTAAGGTTTTCCATTGCAAAAGAGGTGTTAGGCAAGGTGATCCTTTGCCACCTTTCCTATTTGTTCTGGCAGTCGATTTTCTGCAGAGTCTTCTCAATAAAGCTAATGATGAATATGGGCTGGCTCAAATTTTCCAATTGTCTAGTATGCTAATGACACACTGTTAGTTATGGAGAGTTGTGATAGACAAGTGGCTGTTTTCAAACAAATGCTAGCTGAATTCGCCCAAGCAACTGGTTTAAAAGTAATCTTTGCTAAATCAGTAAATTGTTCCAATCAATACCTCAAGAACAAAGATAACACACTTAGTCAATGTCCTGGGTTGCATAATTGGATCTCTCCCTTTCACATACTTGGGCATGCCTTTGGGTACTAACAAACCTGCAGTGAAAGACTTTATGTCTGTAGTCAAGAAATGTGAGATAAGAATCCTGGTAACTTCAAACCTTCTATCACAAGGGGGAAAACATATTTTAGTAAACTCAGTTCTATCCTCTTTCCAACCTACCTTATATGCCTACAAAAGTTGCATGCCACTGTACTAAAACATTTGGACAAGTATAGAAAACATGCCTCTGCTCTGAATTTTCGTGGTTCTCTGTCTCTCTGGGGTTTCCAGAGAGGCTTCTTCCTTATCCTGGAAGGCTGCACACTAGGTGCTAAAGTCACCCAAAGATTGGTACAGACCTTGGGCTTCATTTTCCTTACACGTGGGGCTGCTCACTAGGAGCATTTACTCTCCTCACTGCCCACATCACGAGGAGAATTTTCCAACACTCTTGAATCGATTCCTTATTTCCTTTACTGAGTTAATGATGTTTTAGAGTTTTGCAAATAGATTAGAGTTAGATGAAAAATACACACACGTTCCCTCAGTTGAGTTTTTATGAAAAAATTGAAACAATCTGTTACCATTTAATAAATGCATATAATTTGTTTCCATTTAATGATACATGCATGTCATATCATCAATTTTTTATGGGACAATTTTTAATGTTGAATGATCAGTTTTTTAGACGGAGGGAGTATGCCCCAATAATATCAAAGTACCAAGGCCAAGGAAGGATACACATTGTTACTTACCCTAAGAGAAAAATGATAAGCAAAATTCATCTGCATCAAGAGCATGCCGTCTCGTCTGCCAAGCCAGGTGACAGTTCCTAGTCTGGTCACCTACATCATCGTGTCCATCACAAGAGCCGACGCCTAGAAACTTCTCCGCTAGACTGCCGGCGCCCCACCCTGCCGCGCTCACGATTGCAAGGTGGCTGGATGCTGGAACATGCAATGTGTTGCTGGCGTGGTCTTTTCCCTATCGCTGGAGAAACGAACTAGTGGTTATAGACCAAGATATTGCCACCTCCAAGCCTTGTGCATTGCTTCACGTACGATGCCTCCGACTCCTACAGGATATTTCACTGCTATCACTGGTACTACTATCACGAATATTATAATTCAGTCATGGCGGCTTTAAACATATACACAAATACAAGGGATTCCTTCCTATCCCCGCTTTTCATGTTTTAGATGGGCAATATGAATTTTGTTTCATACTTTCATTTATTCCCCTCTTCTCACATGTGCTGTACTCCTTATTTAAAGAGAAACCCGTCATATCTGGTGTAGCAACCAATCAAATCGCATTACATCCTATTAAAGCTTATGCAAAATATAGAGTTGCAGAAAACTCAAGAAAAACTTCTATGCCTTTATTATATTTTCTTGTAGATATGGAAGAGGTTGGACTCCCATGGCCGTTACCTAGTGTCACTTGCAAATAGGCATATATTGATCAAATAATCAAATCTGCGTTTTCTTTTGATGATTTCAAATCCAATGCAATGCTGGCAAAAGCAAACATTCTCAATTATGCTTGGAGGCTCACCCTCATTCAGTTTGTTTTTTGCCTCAGTTCACTACCACAGAAACGATTTCTAGGAGCGGCACGTTTTTTTTTAGCCGCGGGCGTCAAACTGAACCGTTGCTAGATAACCTGGAGAACACTGTAGCATTCGACCCGTAGCTAATAATGCATTAGCTAAGCCGGGCGACGGGATCGGCCGTGGCTGTAAATGGGCGTGCATTTCCAGGGGCGGGTGGCAGGCAGACCCGCCCCTAGAAATAGGACGCCAAAACCCCACCCGCCCGCCGGCCTCACCCGCTACTGTTGCAGCTATTTGCAGCAACGGCTGCTTGCCTCACCCGCCCCTGTAAATAAACTTTAGGGGCGGGTGAAGCGCTCTCCCGCTGTAAAAAAAACCACCCTATACAAAATGGCGTGAAACGCCTTCTTCTTCCTCCTCCAGACAGGCAGCGACGACGCGACGAGAGGGGAGGTGCTGCCCGAAAATTTGGGAAATTAATCGAGAAAGGAAAGGTCTCATTTTTTGTTAACTCAGAGCTGCTGGCTAAAGAAGGTAACCCTGTGCTAATTCTAGCTTGTTTTCATGATTATAGTTTGGCTCATCAATTAGTTCAATTTCTATAGCATATCGATCATCTATAGTGGTTATTAGGCATTTGGTACTTAGTTTGGCTCACTATTTTAGTTTAACTCACTCTTTTTGGATGAAGTTAGGCTATGTAGTTGGAGCACCGAAGCCTCCAATAATTTAGTTTCAATTTTTGTTTTTTTAGCCTCATTCATGAAACAAGAAATTCCATAGGTTCTTGGAGGAGAGAGAATAAGATTTCTCTATTTACTAGGGATATGTATTTTTTGGATTTGTAGGGGTTAAATTTATATAGTGCAGGTGCGATCATGGCGAAGCATTATTATGTTTACCTAATGTTCATACGTTTTAATTTCATCTTTCATATACAAGTTAATCATTACCTATTTTTTCATGTAAATTGGTTGTTGAAAAGATGGATAGATCATGGATGTACAATACACAAAGGACAGTGGATTTTTTCCGTGGTGAACTGAATAAATTTATTGTTGTCGCGGAGAAGAATGCAGAGACTGAGAAGATCAAGGAAATATATTGCCCCTGCAGAACATGCAAGAACATGTGTATATTTACCGAGACAAGTACAATCAGATCACACGTGATGGTTGAAGGTTTTGATAAGGGCTATACGGTCTGGAAATACCACGGAGAGAATGAACCAACGACATCCAATGTTGATACCAATCCTATCCAACAGATCATACAAGATCCCAATTTCGTAGCTATGTTTGATGCTTATGAGGACTTTGCTCCCAGCGATAATGATGGCACTGAAGGTCAATATGGTCATCATGTTGGTAGCAGCGACGGTGTTGGTGGTGATGATGAAAGTAGTGGCGATGAATTGGATGATAGCGATTTTCTAGCCCAGCTGTTGCGTCACACCTCGAGATGGTGAAAAAGGCAGCAAAAGAAAATGTGTATGATCGATCAAAGGGGTGTCCAAAACACTGGACCGTGCTTCATTTCGTTCTGGAATTGTTGATTCTAAAGGCTAAATACAGTTGGTCGGATGCTAGTTTCAATGATCTCCCACGTATCTTGGCATGGTTGCTTCCTAAGCCTAATAGAGTGCCGGCCAACACTTATCGAGCAAAGAAGCTTATCAATCCATTCACAATGGGCATGGAAAGAATACACGCTTGTCCAAACCATTGTATCTTGTATAGGGGGGATGCATTTAAGAACTTGGAGAAATGTCCAGTATGTGAAGCGAGCCGCTACAAAAACAATGCTAGTTATTGTGGAAATGATGAGCAATGTCCCACCAGTGGAAACAAGAGGAAGACGAAGGGTGGTAAGAAAGGTGTTCCCCCTCCTGAAGAAGTAGACACATCTTTAGGCATTAATGACAAGCATAGAAGAATTCCAGCCATGGTCATATGGTACCTCCCAGTTGCCGACCGCCTAAGGCGTTTCTTCTCCAAACCAGAGGATGCTGAATTGATGCGTTGGTGGGATTCTGAAAACCGAAAGAAGGGGGATGGAAAGCTTAGACATCCAGCAGATGCTAGGCAGTGGAAAAAGTTCGATGAGCGGTACCCGAAATTTGGAAAGGATCCACGAAATGTTCATTTTGCTTTGAGTACATATGGGATGAGTCCTTTAGGTGATCGGACAAGCACACATAGCACATGGCCAGTGATCTTGACGATGTACAACCTGCCTACGTGGTCATGCCAGAAGCGGAAATATCTTTTGCTATGCATCCTTATACAAGGTCAAAAGCATCCTGGCATCGATATTGATGTGTTTCTTGAGCCTTTGATGCAAGAGATGGGAACTTTATGGAAAGTGGGTATCAACATGTTTGATAGTGTAACACAACAACCCTTCAACCTAAGAGCCATTATCTTCGTTACAATCCAAGATTACCAGGCATTATTTGTCTTGTCAGGATAGATCAAAGGTAAGACTGGATGCACAGTATGCTTGGATGACACCATATGGGAATATCTAAATGGTTCGAAAAAAAGGAGTTTACCTACATTACAGACGCTTCTTAGTGGAAGGACATAGGTATCGCAGTAAGAAGTTCTATAAAAACTTTGGAAGCCTGCCAGAGTTATATGCTGCGCCAAACAATCGCGATGGTCACTATGTTTATGAAATGGTTAGGAAAATCCAGGTTCCATATGGAAAGATGTTGAAAGGTGGGAAGAAAAGGGATAGAGATAAACGCCTATTGATGGTGTGCCATTCAAGAAATAATATATCAATTTTCTTCAAGTACTTGCCGTATTGGGAGGACCTAGAGGTCCGCCATGCACCTAAAGAAAAATGTGTTTTCCAACACAATTGGGCTCATCCTCCCATCACCCGGCAAGGCAAGGGACACCTTGAAGTCATGTCTAGACCTTGTAGACAGGAAGGTCAAAGAAGATCTGCACCCTATAGATAAGGGAAATGGAAGATATGAATTGCCTGCTGCTAGCTACAACTTGACAGTAGCTGAGAAAAAAGTTAACGCCGAAGGATGGGAGGTACGTCATCTTTGACTCAGCCGACTACGACAGAAGAAAATACCACAAATTTATAACCATCATACAATGGTGAGATCTTACCACATCATTCATTTATGATACATATTTATATAAAATAATTGATACTAAACTTTTCCTTCGTTCTTCCAACACAGGGCTTACAGGTGGTACGTCAAGAATGGAGGGAAGCATAAACCTGAAAATAAGGACAGGATGTTTTCACGCACACACTTCCCATGACACAAGCAACCATGGGGTTCCGTCCACTGTGGCTACTATGTCTGTGAGTTCCTTAGGGTCAATGGGAGGTACACAACGAACGAATCCCGATGTAAGTTTTACATTCAAAGACCTCATCATGTAGGACTGTATACATGTTTCCATCTCTCTGACACATGCTTCCCCTTGGTTCCATTACAGCTGCCTCCGATCCCGCTACACAGCACTACAATCGAAGAGAAACATCTTCGTTCTAAATATAGTAGCAGACCTGTATCGGTTCGTTATGTATGAAGTTATCAACCACAGGGGAACATGGTTCATGCCTGAAGGAGATTTAGCAACCGAAGAAAAGATGTGGCCTCTTCGAGAGTGGGAGCTTCAAAAGTGGAGATTATTTTAATATGTAAGTTACCATGGCCTATGTGCCATCACTCATTTAGTATACTTCTATTCAACATATTGCTGAACTAATGATTATAGGACATATATGATAATCTCAGATGATAATATATTGTAAGTTTAGGAGGCTATTTGTGCACTTGAATTTGAATTTGTTGAATCTTTCTTGGCTTGCTTTGTAGTTTCATTAATCACATATTTTCTACATGGTTTGAAGTTTCGTGAGCCTGCTAGTTGGATCGGTTTCATTAATCACATATTATAGGACATATATTGAAGTTTGAATTATGCTTGTTTCTACATAAATTGAATTATGCAGTAGCACACATATTTTCTACATCACTATGTTTCTGCATGCAAGGTGGCACTGTATGTATGCTAAGCAATAATAAGTGCTACATCTGTAGGATGTTTCTGCTAGTTGATTCAACCTCTCGTTCGTGGATGCTGCTTTGGTTAGAAAAATCATCCACATTTTACATGTCCATAACCTAGTAGGCCGGATCTGGTATATACCTTTTCTCATTTCCTCATGATCAGCCACGCGGCAAACTATTTGCCGGGCAAGTTATTACTTCCATTTTATGAATCAGACTGAATTTTCTGAATATAATGTAATAGGAAGCATGTGTCAGACTGAATTTTCTGAATCAAACTCGTTGGCCATTTATATGTTCCTTGGAAATGCATATGTTCAGACTGAATTTTCTAAATGTAATAGGCTTTGATGAGAAATATTTAGAGCGCAGTTGGAATAACTTTTGTCGAATCACACAAGACTTAATTTATAAGCACCTGTCAGAGCTAGACCATTCTATGAGAGTATGGTACTTTTGTGCATGGGGTATTTGATCAAGTATTTTGTGCTGAAACCTGAAATTGTAATAGTGTGCCGTGGTTAAAATTGTAATAATCGGCTGGATGGTGTGCCGTGATTAACATCATCACGCAACAGGACCCTATATTTTTCAAGATCTCTTTGTCTAACCATGGGCATATGAATTTTGTTTATCAACACTAATATGGTGATATATTGTTTCTATGTGCTTTGTGCCAGGACCATCCTGCTGGAGTCGGCTTGCTGGGTCAGCAGCATGATCCTGCTGGAATTGGCTGATGCTTCAGGCGCCTTCGTCCCCTTCTGTTGGCTTTTCAGGCTGTAGAAGTGTTCCTGCTCCCTGTGTGGGGTTCTACTATTTTGGGTCCTTGTTTCTGAAGCATGCGGTCTGTGATGCTGCTTCGTTGCTGGGAGTTGACCTGTGTAACTTTCTGGACGTCGGTGCACCCAGCTTCTGGTTTTGGCTATGGTCAGGGGTGTGGATTGCTGGGAACCTGTTTGTGAACCTATTAATCTTTTGGATGATATCTCAGACTGATTTATAAGCTTTGTGTGGTGATGTTTAATTAATTATTGGCTGATCTGTGGTGTTAAAACCTTTGTGTGAAAATTATTGGCTGATATGTATTTGTGAAATTATTGAATTGGCTGTAAAAGGGGGTGCGGGAGGTGGTTTGCAGGGGCGGGTGCCCTTCCCACCGCCCCTCCGCCCCTGCTGATGGTGTTTGTAGGGGCAGGTGCCCTTTCTGGCCGCCCCTGCTAAAGCTGTTTGCAGGGGCGGCTGACCACTCCACCCGTCCCTGCTAATGCTACTTGCAGCAACGAGTCATCTTATGAGTCACCCTTGCTATTCCATTTGTTGCAACGGCCCACTTGCCCGCATCCACAAACATTTGTTGTAACGGCCCACTTACCCGCGTCCACAAGCACGCATAGCCACGAGAAGTGAGCGCGGGTGCTTCGCCCGCCCTCTCAAATACCTTTTCAACCGTGGCTACAAACGGTTTCTGTGGTAGTGGTAAAGTCACAGCGATCGTCCGCACCTTTTGGTGGCAAAGGTGTTTAGATTTTAGAAGGATAAGGAAAAGAAATCCATCCACTACAGATCTTGAGAGTCCATCTGTAAGCCGAAGAAGGGTGCATTAAATCTAAGTATTATCATGACAATTAATAGACAATTAATAATGCATACATTAGCACACGTACGTACACTATATACGGCAGCACAAAAGTTTGAGAATACATACAGCGCGCTCACTAGCTAATCAACCAATAACTAGCGGCTAATAACCACCACACGGATTTTTTTTCGTCTATGGTCGTGTACCCAGAAATAGCAACGGCCGTGGATCGGTATAAAACGCCGGCCACGGCCCCCCGCCGAGGCAGGCACCCCCCATTCCCTAGCCCGTAACTAAATCCGGCACCCACCACCAAGAATGGCGCGCCTCGCCGCCGTGGCCGTGGCCCTCGCCGCCATCGCCGCGGTGGCTGGCGCCGCCGAGTCCTACTACGTGTCGGTGGAGAACCACCAGCCGGAGCGCGGCATGAAGCTGGTGTGCCAGGCGATCGGCGGCATGTTCGTGACGGAGCTCAGCGTGGTGCCCCGCGGCCGCGTGCCCCACGGCAAGGCCGGCCGCCGCATCGCCGAGCTGGTGGTGGAGCTGGGCCTACGCCGGCAACTACGTCGCCGGCCTCGCCCTGTTCGACTCGCGGTGGCCCGAGTCCAAGAAGTGCCAGGAGCCCGGCCGCGACGGCATCTGCCGCGTCGTCTTCGAGCACGACGCCGTCTTCCTCAAGACGCCCGACGGCGGGCTGCGCGTGCTCGGGGACCTGCCGGTGAAGCGCTGCCGCAGGCACTGGATCCTCTTCAGCACCGGGTGCTCGTACCCGGAGTCCCGGACCACCCGCATCCCTACGCCGGCCGGGTCCTCGACAACGCCTTCGAATACTTCGCCATCTGATGATTGCTTCCTTGCTCGCTGTCTCGGGGGTGTCGGTTGTAGTTGGGACACAGGGGTGCCGACCAATTTGGAGAGTCAAATTTTGTAGAGTTTTATAAAAGGCTTTCCATATGATTATATAATACAAATTAATTGCAAAGGCTTGCGCGTCACAAGACTATCCGAGGGGCAAACGCAATTCAAGCTCATGAAACTGATCGAGATCAACCTTGAGCTCAACAAAATCAAACCAGCTTTCAACTTGAATCAATGGACTCTCAACTCGGAAATTAATTCCCAATTAAGACTTGGATGTGATAGCTTTTGCCTTGAATCTGATCGTAAATCAAGATCTTATTCAGATCGAACACAATGAAACCAAATGCTTTACTAAACCAACAAATGTAAACAAAGAGAAAATCAGGTAGCAGATTGGCCAGATTGCCAGGGGCCCACGGCAGAAACGACTGCTGTCCATGGGACTATCATAGGTTGCTATTTCTCTGCTCTTGCAAGACGATGGCATGCTCGAAGGACTAGCACTATTCATAATTGTATGATTTTCCAAAGCACGGTTAGTTTACTCTGATGGAAGTTTCGGAAAAATGGTGTATGATAGAACCAGGAGAAAATCTCATTTCTGTATAAACAGGAAGCCATTGAATCACAGCTATTGCCATATTACAACCATAGATTAGGCTTGATACCAAGTACATGCTTCTGAACAGCATACATCCAATGAATGTATCATAAAACATTTAAAGTTACAGATCAGAAATGAGTGTCAAATTTATTCCATTGCAGTTCTTGCCTCTGTACCTTGATAGACAGTCACTATTTCGTGACGTCCTATGTGTGCTTAACTGCTTATCCATGTCCCATGCAACCTGCTTTGACTCTGTTTTGCCGCTAAAGGAAATTGTTAGTGATCACCTTCACATGGATGAAATCTCACCAGAATTAAGGTTTCAACGCACTACATCTGCTTAAATTCTAGGGTTAAGTTGCTTTCATTTGTCATTTTCATGTGATGTTCCGACATCCCTCGCCTGTATTATAGACAGAAGTAATGCGCATTAAAGCTCAGAGTTTGCTACTCCAGTATCATAGAAGGTATGAACCCTTACCTGATTAAATTTCTGTTGGTACATGCTTTGAACTTCTCTACGGAGGATTTCAACTTCCAGAGCATACTCTCTTCGTTCCTCATGAGATGTCAACTCATACAATTGCACCTTCAATGCATCCAGGGAATCATCCAGGCCGGAAAACTTCTGAAGATCTGAGGCATCAGCTGAAGTAAGCTGCAGCAGGCTCCTGACAGCTAACAGAGCCTGCATAATGATCAAACATTTGTGATCAGGAAGATTAGCATCTCCCAAACATAAGAAAGCATTCACTTAGATACAATTTTGATGTCTACCTTCTCCTGAAGGTCAAGGTCAGGCGCTGATATCATATTCACTACAGATTTTATAAAAAGGTGGTTGCTTAAGAATGGAGCCTATGACTTTCCTGTACTTAGCTGAAAATCAGCTACATAAGCCAGTAAAGACACAACCTTTTTCTGAAGCCGGACATTGGTGCTAGTAGTTGACAGTATGTGCTGCAAACAAACAACACATTGGTACCTTTCAAACCTTGCTTTTCTCTAGATATTTGATGTATGATTTCCTTTTTCTACCTGCAACATTGCATACCCATTTTCCGCAAGGAACAGCTCCTAGCCATAATCATTGTCCCTAATCAAAGAGGATATAGCATACAATGCCTTTGCAGCTTCTGTTGCAGAAATGGAATAACCCATCTTCACTAATCTTTCCAAAGCTCCATAACCAAGGATCTAGCCAAGTACAGAAAGAGCTGTGTAAATACTGGTACCCCATAGAATGTCCATTTTAAGGACAGAAAATAGTTTCTTGAGTAAGGATAGGACTACAAGAGAGAAAAATAACCATGGAAAATAGTTTGAGACCTGTAAAGTTGATAGTACCTGGTTTTGGACTAGAGCATTATTCTGACTGGCTTTACCCAGCACCCATGCCGATGTAGTCCTTATTCCTTCATCTGCACTGTTAAGTTCCTGAATCAACGGAAGAAGGCCTCCAAGTTTTTCTAGTTCTGAAGATAAGTGTGAGAAAATGATGTGGTCATAGGAGACATATAAAAAAGGTATAACTCATTTTCTGCATAAACTAATGAACAAAAACAGAATAAGCTGCTGATTTTATCTGACGGCCTAACAGCAAACTGAAACTTTCAAACAGATTTAGCGTTCAGAACAATCAAGTATTCAATAGGTATATGGATTATCTTAGCATACATCCATTGCAGGTGAAATCACTACTGTCTATGTAAACTGAACTAAACAGGTTCTCTCTGTGGACAGAAGTTGGGAAAGGGGCATTTGTTCTCTGTAAGTACAACGTAATTCATGGGTTTCGAGCATAAGTCAATATCAATGAAGACACACATGATTACCGTTAGCATTGTCGATGGGCTCAACGAGAACAAAAAGCTCTTGCAATGCACGCTGGCGGTCCTCCAGCGAAACAGAGGAATTATTTAAGTCAGCAATAGCAATCTTCATAAGCTCAGCATCTGATGACATCTTTAACTTCTCCATCAGCTCCTGCAGGGAAATTGTTTAACGAAGCTTAAATAATTCTCAGAATTTCATATTTTGCATCTTCCAATCATTGGTCTGAACTCTGAAGATTAACTTCTATAACCAAGAGAAATACGATATGAGTTGATATTCCTAAATTAATAAAAAACTTAAGTTAAGAAGTCTCCATCACCACTATAATCCCATCACCTTAATCTCCATCTGCCGTTTGAGTAACTCATCCTCTGATAGCCTATCAATTTCCGCAGCTTTCTCTCTCAACTTATCCGGGTCAGAGTTCCCTGCATCAGCAATTCAGGAGTCAAATTCCCAGATCAATTTGCCCCACCTCAATGCAAATGCAATGCAAATGCAAGACAATAAGCACGAATTGGAATTTCCAATAAAAAATTTCTCTCAAATTGCAAATATTTCAGGTTCAAATCGTCGAAATCTATGATGAACAAATGAGGAACCCCCGAACTCCCGGGCCGTACCAATCGCCCACTGCAGCATGCCCTCGAGCGAGGCGAACTCGCGCCCCTCGTCCCCCACCGTTGACCCCTCACCTTCCCCGTGGCCCACTGCCTCGGCTGCCCGAGCAGCGACGACCCGTTCCTCCCTTTCTCCACCGCCCCGACTGCCGGCGAGAACAGGAGCAAGGCGGCGGCCAAGACGGCGGAGAGGAGCGCCGGGAGGCGGCGCCGGCGAGGCTGCTTCGCCCCAGCCATGGCCGCGAGGGAGGATCAGAGCGAAGTGGAGGCGACGCAACGCAAGCGCAATGCGGGCGACGGGAGGGAGGGATCGGGTTCGAACCTTGTGGAATTTGCGTGTGGATTTTGCATTTATATAGGTTCTGGTGGTCCTTAATGAAATACTCCGTATTTTAAATGAACCCTTCCAGCGATGCAATATTTCATCACATACCTGTTAGAGCAAGTCTAGCAGGAGCCTCTATACGGGCCTCTACTACCAAATTTAGAGGCTTGAAATAAAAATACAACACTAGCAGGACCTTCGAATGGACCTGCATTTTGCATACGGAAAACCTATATGGCTTACGAAAGTTATTTTTGCCAAGATAGCTTCCATTGTTTGAGATCCGTGCAACGGTGGAGATCCCATGTTTATTCGGACCTGAGACGAGTTCGCAGCGGGCTGCGTCCGACGTCAGCCACGGACGGACGGGAATCTTATTTGAATTTCAACCTTTAAATGTGATTTTCTCCTAAACCGTTAATCATTTTTCGAATCCGTTTGAACTACCGTGTTACTTATAATTAATGCGACAGAATAAGATCCAATATGAGTATATTTTTATTTTTTATGTGTATCTTTTAGAATCAACACTTTCAATATGTTATTTCAACATTTTGAATAACTATCTCAACATTTTAGACGTACTGCTTCAACATTTTCATACAAAATGTTGATCTAGTTTATACGAATTGTTGAATTAGGTTTGAGAAAAATATTGAACCTAGTATATGAAAATATTGACTGTATTAGTTTAACGCTTTGAGCATTTTAGTTTAGCTTTTATGTGGAAAATGTTGAAATGGTATAATCGAAATGTTGAACTGTTATTTTTGAAATGTCGACCGTAACATTATACCTTCTATAACTACATACTTAGTAGTGATAATTGAGCACGTTAAAAAAAATCAAAGCGCGAGGAGAAAGTCCATTTAAAAAAGTCAAAACGCGGCAATGGCATGGTGGTAACGGCAAAAGTCCCGCGCGTCTGGTGCCTGGGCCGCTCACTCATTTGTCCTCCGCGCCGCTTGATGGGCTTCAACGGGCCCTAAGCCAGCTAGTTAAAAAAGTGAATGGAAGCTCTATAGGAGCCCCCTTTTGCATAGGCCTACAAATCTCTCCACCAAGCCTCCATTTCTAGAGGCCCTCCAATTCCCTCTCCAACCATGGGTTCCACCAGATATTTCCAATCCATCCGGCTGACAGGTGGGCCCATGGAGAAATAGAGGCCCGAATTCTTGTGCCCACTGAAGTTGAGTGTTTATTTTGAGTCTCTATTTTTTAGAGATGGACCTGCAAATGAGTTTTGGAGGCCTCAATTTGAAGGGCTCCACTGGAGTTGCTCTTACGCATAGTAGAATACGATTTTGCTAGGGATGTTTGAATTCCCTGAACTAAAGACTATTAAATATAGATTAATAAAAATTCATGATATAAATAAGGATTAATATACTACACAAATCTATTAAAGCCAAATTAGTTCATGATTAGATAATATAATGCTCATTAAATATGTGATAATTATACACTAATTATAGGTTAATTAGGCTTGTTAGATTCGACTAGTGAAGTAGTCTTACGTAATTAGTTTTATAATTAGTTTATCTTAATATTTGTAATTATTATTTTTTTGAGCGACTAAACTTTAGCCCCTTGGATCTAAACACCCCTAACTTTGATTTAGTTGTTTGTCAAACCATGGATATACTGAGTTCAGTGTTTAGGTTGAGGGCACAGTGTGTGTTTGATTGCTCGTATTAGCTCATCTTGCACTAGCGGATCTATATACATTCAGAGAGAAGAGCATTTAGTTGCTTGCATGAGCGGATGCAGAAATATGTCCTCATTTAGCGCTCTGGTGGATACGTCCAAATTGGTCGTCTCCGTGAATACAGGCTCGGTGGATGCAATGCATCTACTTTGAGCCCACTTGTCAGTATCACATATAGAGTTACTTGCATACGCTCATACAACCAATCAAACAGCTTCGCGGGGATCACTGCATCCGTTTAATCTACTTCCACTCATCCAGGATATACGATACAAATCTATGTATGCTCTTGCGAGCAGCCAAACATACCCTCAATGGCTGGCGAGTCGCCAGCGGAGGTGAATTATTCCTGATGTGGCAGTGAGAGGAGAGGAAAAAACAGAGCAACCAACGAGTATTTGGTCACTAGCTTTAGCTCGCTCAGGAACCGAGACCATGTTTTACGTGCGGTGAGAGTGAACGTAGGATATATACGAAGTAGAGAAGGAAACCATGTAGAATAAAAAGTTCTTGTAAGGACATACATATAACTATATAAGGTGACGTTCAAATAGCTATTAGCTAGTACTAACTAGCTAGTATTATTGTTGGTGACGCCTTGACGAAAGAGATCTCTTTGGGAGGATCATGTTCCTGACCTTAGCAAGATGGTCGGAGAGGTAGGCTGACTTTCGTGATGGACTTATGGCGGCAGATGCGCAGGTAGGACGTTGCCAATCGGCTAGGTAATGCTAGAGCAACGACCCATAATGCCAACGGCTCATAGGAGAGCTACAAGGATACAAACGTTTACTAAATAGAATATGTAATGAGCTATAATTATATTTATTTTTAAATTTTGAGTAAAAGAAAAAAATATATAAAATTTATACATTGTTTCGCGTATTTTCATTATATATTAAATCAAAATTATAAAAATATGAAACTCATAACTTGATACATTCGTCCCAAGTTTAAAACAAAAGTTGAACTAACCTAAGCATTTGCATTTCATTATTTATTTAGATTCTAAATAAAATTTTAATGAACTAAATATAAATTTTGATATATTAGTTTTAGTTTGATTCCATTAAGATATGTTAGTGAATTTAATATTTTAACTCTGTCTATATTTATTTTGCACTTCTGGAATATGTTTGGGAATTTACAAGTTTACATTGAGTTTTTATATATTTTTAATTAAAACAAACTTCTAGTGATAATCAAATATTTACTGTACGCGTTTTATTCATTTTGAACGTTTACGAATTAGATTGTAGGATCTAATAACCTTCCAAATCAGATATATTCGGGCTCGGATCTTTTTTTTTTTTGAGATTACACAGTACAACGTAGACGCTCACACACGCACGCACACTCACCCCTATGAATACACGTACGCAAACCCTACCCTATGAGCACCTCCGAAGGACTGAGCAGAGCACCGGCAGATCTGGAGATTTCCGAAGTCACCATTGGCACCTCGTTGTCGACGGGAACGCCGCTTACCACTTAACGTATAGCGCCGGTAAATCCTGGTAAACCCCAGGAAAAGGTGCGAGCACCAGGATTTGAACCCTGGTGGGTAGCGTCCCACTGGACCGTCCTACCATTGGACTGGTGGCTCGGATCTATGTATTGATATTGAATATGAGGTTTCAAAAACAGAATATCCATTTAGTATTTTAGCCCCTCGGATCCGGATACAGACTGCTCCATTTAGTGCCTAAACTCCTTGGGACATACGAACAGAAAATATCCATAGTTTGGTGGCCACAACACATGAGGTTCTGCCTCTTGATCTAGTCTAGCGATTGAAAAAGACCGAGCGTAGGTGCCATATAGCCAACCCAAACAATATGGTTCCGATGACTAAATGTGCTATTTACAAGTGCCATACCGGATACATGAGCATTCCAACAAAAAAGTCGAATTCAACTAGTACATTAAAAGAATCCTTTTGTAGACAGAGAGAAGTCATCACACATATATTTGATTCTTAGGAACATGGTGAATTTCCCAAACACGTACATGTTTTGGAACTCAATCAAATAAACCAGTGATGAGCCGTAGTTCTCATCTATACAGAAGCAGCGTACTCTCATGTGATCCATCGTCGGATCTGCAGTGACCAGTGAGATTGGTGCGGAAACAAAGATCCTTCGACACGTTGGTATGGTGCGCAAAGCCGCAAAGTCAAGGCAGGTCAAGCCTATAATATGAGGTGGTGCGTGGTGGGCTTTAGGCCTCTGAAGCCTACATATATGTGCGAGCTGGCCCAACCTGCCGTAGATGTTGCTGCATCAATAGGGTTTCCCCTTCACCAGGCAGGACACGCCGCAGCACGGCGGCGGCGGCGCGCAACTGGCCGCCGGTTCTCGCGCTCACAACACAAGATCGCCGCGCGGCCAATCGAGATGCGCGGAAGGAGAGGCCTGATGTGGCGTAGTCGCGCCCTGACGGCGCGCCGCGCGCGGGCGCGTCTTGGATTTTGATTCGGCATCATCGATCGCCTGGTCCGTGCCGAGCACGGTCGACGGCGGCGCGACCCGGCTAGTCATCCAACGAAGGCCAGGCATGCCGGCGCAGCAGCGGGCACAGGCCGTCCCTGGCCACGTCGTCCGTGACACTTGCTGTCTGTCGGCCGCGACGACTGCTCCGGCAGTGCGAGCGTTCCACCTCTCGTCTTTGATGTGCCCGGCCACGTCGATTTGCCGCCTCAGTAAGTTCCACTGTCAGCTTCATTAAACATTCATGCGTTCTTGTCCTTAAAATTGAGACAACATATAAGATTATCTAGACTAATCTTGTGCCTGTGCTGCTTGATCCCTAGATATTTGCTTGCTTGACCGTGGCAGTGGCGAGGATGGTTGATCTGCTCTTGCCATGTCTTAGTTTTATATAGAGTATATATCATCTAATTTAAGTTTTAAACATACAATTATCTAAGAGTGAATGTTGAGTAAAACAAAGGGTGGTGCGTCAGCAAAAAAAAATCGAAGGTGTATGTAAATTTTACAATGTAATAAAGAAGAATTCCTTAAAATCACAAACGAAAGGGTGGTTGATGTGGCCGGCGTGAATCAAAAGCCCCCTACCCCACCCCAGAAAGAAAAACCAATTCATCTTTAGAGACAAATGATAGGAAAAAATATTACTATTCCTTGAATCACATGGTATTTGAGGATCTTTGAACTTCAAAGCAGGTGACAAGTGCATCAAGAAGTTCATGGATCAAGTATAAAAAAACAAGAATTATACAACGGAAATGTGAAAGCATATCTATGTATCATTTGTCTAGTTCAAGGATCATCAAGTATAAAAAAGACAAGAATTATACAATGGAAATATGAGAACATATGTATAAATCTAATCCAACAAGTCTCTCCAATATTGCCAATAATCTAGGTTTTATGTGGCCAAACCCTCAATCAAAACCCTTTCCCTATCCGAACGAACAAGAACCAACATTAGCCAACTAGACATTGAACCTAAAACCCTTAGTGTGTTTTCTTGAAAGAATTAGAGAGCACTGTAAACTTGTAACTTAAAGAGCAAGCAGCAGAAAATAATGAAGAAATTGGCCACGCACTACGCCGGACCTTGTCGTGGCCAGCCGTTGTTGGTTTACAGAGATTGTTGATCATTCGAATTGTTAAGAATTAGGACTAGAAAGTAAGAATTGTAGATATAGGTGTTAGTTGGCCACTGGATAACCAATAGGAAGTCTATCAGCATAAGCCGATAGGAAGCAATCGGCCACTGAAAAGCCGATGCATGGTGCCACATCGACATGGCACTTTCCATGTAGGAAAACAGCTTTGCACGTACTTGTTGGCCCTGCATATGCATATGCCGACATGCCGTATTGGCCACCAGATTGCTTATAGGCCTTACCGGCCCCCGAAGAACTCTGAAGCACTTATAGGACTTGTCGGCATGCGAAAGCCTAATTTGTTCGTTTTACCGAGGGAGGGAGGGAGGGAGGGAGGGGGAGCGGGAGCGGGAGAGGGAGGGGGACTCTCAGGTTATGAGGAATTTTTAATCTCTTCAATAATTTGCAAATCAGATATCCTTTGAATTATCTGCATCAAAACAACATGTTTGTGGTAGGCTTCCGAGTCTTTAACCTATGGATCTTGTGCTCCCGTCGATTGTCTGCTCAACTACTCTTGCAATGCCCCCATTGGTGACATTGGGAATCATTGCCTGCTTACTATGGCCAATATCAGCTAACAAGCTTTTTAGCTAGAGATTACCAAGAGCGCACTGGTACAAATTTAACCTGTGTAGTACATGGTCTTCATTAGTCGAGACAAACTTGTCTGTATAACTGCCTTCATTGATTTCGGGGGTGTTGTTCATCATTGAGTCTTATAGTGAACACAACAGTATCATAGGCCGCCTCACCATCCGTCATGACATCTGCAACACTTGATAGCTCAACATGATCGGTGGGGCTTTGCTGCTCCATAAATGCCTATACATACACTTTTATGAGATCATGAACAAACACATGTACAACTCAAACTATGAAGATTATTATGTAAACAAACATAAAAGGACGTGTATTGGTAACCTAACAAGCATGATAATAACAGTACTGAAGTAACGAAAAAATGGATGTGTATCGCTAACATGGACGTGTAGTGCAGGAACTAAAATTAAACATTTTTAAAATAGTGTTTATCTAAACTAAACAAATCTAAGCTTGAACACGAACAGCACACGGGAAACCTACACAAATAATCCAACATATGACATATCGCTAAAGAAATTGAGTCGAGAGATAGCTCGGTTGCCCAAACTAAAACTAATCATTGCATATTGGTTGAATGTTCATTGATAAGACGTCAGAGATAATGGAGCTTGGAACTAGCATCAACAGTTCGGTGTCTTGTCGAACTAAAATGCCAAGGAGGAAGAGATCCATTAATACATGATATGCTCGGATGCTTGCGATAATGGATAATGATAGGGGATTAGGGGTTAGATCGTTACTCCTTGCTCTGCGAGGCCTTTGGCGATGCGCAGGAGTTGTGGCTCAGCCGATGGTGGTAGTCGTCTGGCTCACGCGGTCGTGCGATTGGAGAAGGATCGTGGCCGGGAAGGAACGATGGTGGCGGTGAAAGAAGCTAGGGCATGCTAGTCACCTTAGTTAATTATAGTTCAGTTGATAGAACCCTCTCCTGACATCACTTGTGGTAGAACCTACCCACCTAAGTTCGAGCCCTCGACTCGGCACATGTGTCACATTTTTTTGGATTTATTCCAGGAATTTACTAGTGCTATTCTTTCACTGGTAGGCGATGTCCCTGTTGACAACGAGGCGCTTGTGGTGACTTTGTGAATTTCAAGATTGGATCTGCGATCCAGTCTCTCGGGGGTGTTCATTGGAGTAGGGTTAGCGTACATGTATGTATTCATAGGGGGGAGTTTATGTGCGTGTGAGCTTCTGCGTCTGTATTGGTCTTTCTAAAATGATATCACAAAGGTCTGGTTTTGAACACAAGAGTCAGAGATGTGCCCCAGTCGCATTGAGGATATAAACGGTGATATGATCATAAGAGCCGAAGATATCAAGTATAGTTATACGCAATCAGGGCATTGGATGATGTTAATTAACATTAACTTTAAATGTGTCTGAGCTCAGCTATCGTGACAAGTAGTGCTAAAGAAACCTTTTTTAAGACACTTAAACGAAAGAATCTTAACACAAGGGTAATAAGATTGAATGTTTTTCAACAAAATATAGTAATAAATAAACAAAAAATCCGGCTAGATATGATACTATTGGAATGCATTCCGGGCTATCCATCCTATCTCTAGATCTTCTTCAAAAATATGTTGTACTTGGCGTGGTGGTCTTCAGCTTGTAGCCAAATGCGAAAGTCTACACTAATTTGAAAAGAAATATAATGCTCTATAGTAAATCAGATGATTGATCTAGTAGGCCGAGTTTGTTACCTCGGAACGTATCTGATTCAACACCAACCGGAGACAATACTAGTTCGCTGTAGCAGTCAGTAGTGATCACTTTGTCTAATATTGTACGGCCGAAATCAACAAAACATTGGAACTATAATAATATTAATATTACAATGGACATTGGTAATTGGTGTACTCGTTGCCCTCTCCACTTTGAGATGAAGGGCAGCCAAAGTCTTTAACTCAGAAGCCGCCGCCTGCCATTGCTAGATATGTCACTCAAGGTACGGTGACAAACGTGAATTACGAGATAACTTAAAGAGTAACACAATGAAATTAAATTGATGATTCTAAAAAAAATGAAATTAAATTGACATGATGCGGAAAAGTCTATACCAACATATGCATTTCTTATTTAGCATCACGACATGCCTACACGGATGCCTCCTGAAGCTTTCTCTATCTACTATGTCATATCTACTATGTCATTGACATAGACAACCAATCCTATTACTATGTAACCACAACACTACAAAGAATTATTTATAATGTAGAGTGGGCATCATTTGTATCAACTTATCATTTGAACAAGATATTTAATAATTCCGGTATACCTACGAATGTATTGGCGCGCTGTGTGATCACATCGTTGAAATCCCTAAAGGTAGGAGAACATTGCGCAATTCAAAGAGTTCTCACTGCGGCACAAACTATAGATCCTGGAGATAGGACAATGTAATAATCCTTACATAGGCGAATGAGTCAACATTAGTTAGTGCAAAGCGCAATCTTAAAAATCATATGATCTTTCTTCAACAAGGAAATGATGGAGTCTGATGGAGTGACGCCCGTATGCAACTGCTTCAACTTTGGTTCCCTAATAGTACATATTAGTTAGACAACAATCAATCAAATGTATACGGTCATGCTATAGCGATTCAACAAAATTATATATTCTTGAATTTATTCTAAAAAACATGATCACACATGCTCATCAATTAAAACAAGACGCAAGTACTCCTCTCCATAGTACCCTTGCATAGTACCCTTGAATATTACCTTTCCAGAATATTCTGGCACTAACAGTCTCGTGTATTAGAGATGTGTTCCCATTTGATCTCATGGAATTCAATTGTGGTAGTCCCTCAAATTAACTCGGTTCAATCGGTACGAGACCTGGTCCCGTTAGTGGCATCAAGGGTCATTGGCATGTAGAAATGAATTAATCTAGGAAGCTGTCGGGTAGAGTCCCGATTAACCACCATCAGCAGCTTTCTTGCTTGCCTGCACAGTGGCATTACACAGCTCATCATCAAATCGCTGCACCTCTGAATTTTGAGCAGACCAAGTCTCTGAAATTTTGTTTGCCTTCTGCATAATCTCGTTGAGTCTAGCAATCTCAGTTTCAACCTCATCTTGCTCCTTCTTGATAGACATATTCTCATCTGTGGTGGCTTGAAGAACCTCCTTCTTGGTTGCGAGCACATGTTTGGCCTCCTCAATAACCTGATTTGCCTGCCTAGAACTGTCATCAGATTCAGCGTAAGCTTGGTGCAGTTCTTCAGAGATAGTGACCAACCGATTTAACATCTCTTTTATCTTCAAAGTACTGGCAAAATTCTCGGTAGTACAAGTTGAAAGAAGTCGCAGATCGGTGCAGCGGCTTGGATTCCTTAGGGTAATGACATCCAACCCATCCAAGACCTTCATCAACATCCTATTGGCATTGTCCAAGCACATCTGCTCAAAAGAGAGATCCAGGTTCATCCTTGGTAGCGTCGCATCAACGGACGCTACTTCGCCAAGAGAGGGATCCTCGGGTTGTTGTCCACACTCTGAAAAAGAAATAAAAATGAGATTAAGCAATAGCATGAAAAGTGAGTAATGCGTAACTATTGCACAGAAAAGAAATGTAATTGTAAAAAATAATAATAAACACTACAATGAATATAAGAATCAACTTTGTTTGGTTCTATAGCGGGTGTAAAAATCCGGGTCATGTTATAGGGGACTTCAAATTATCCCCATTCAAACCCGAGGCATCAGTTGAAGGTAAAACATGATCAATAAAAGGTAGAGGTTGAGGAATTCCTCCTGCTCCCATTATACAAAAATCTTCGGATGTGTTGTTATCATCATCATCTTGATGCTCAGTGGGAAGCATTGCAGGCATAATTGACTTCAATGAGAGGAGAAGGCACAGGTGCAGAACTGGTGTCACCCTCAGTTGGATTGTCATAATCAAGTCTTCTCTTTGCTCGCTGGTCTTCCTAGTCTGAATGAATGGCTCTAGAGAACCGTCGTTTCTTGTTACTCTCAGGTGGCATTGTGATTTCATTATCTGCCAAGTTTTCCTGAGCTAGCAAGTTGTCGATCAGCACAGGTTGAGATGAGCGATCCACTTTGTCATCCATGCATTAGTTAACTAAGGGCTGTAAAAGGGGTGAAATAGACAAAATGAAATTACTATACATTACATAGTAAAGAAATAAGTCTGTTGATGCTCAAAAGGGAAAGAGGCATACTATGGCTGGTTGATGTGGAAGATCAGCTTGCACGCCCAGGAGGTCGTGCAACACTCTTTTCCAATGTTGATCGGCAAGCGTGGCTTTTCCCACGACTGATACAATATGTTGTTGACGTTGTTCTTCAGCTACTGGTTGCACAACGACGAGATCATGAAGAGAAAGGTTACGTGGAGCAAACCCTGGGTGTGCATGATAGTCATCATTCCTATAGCCATAATTAACATGACTGGGTACAATGCTGTTCTGCCCAAGTTTACCTAATGTAGCATTCAATGATTCCATGAACATACCGAACCATCTAACCCAAGACAGTGTAGGTCTCCCAACACGAGAGTCATTTGGAATGGGACCTGAACCTTGGTACATCGGACGGAGAAGATGCTGCCAATGAGCATATGCTATTCCAATTTCTTTGCAGCTCATAATTTTTTGCATTATTTTTTCTAATTTTTCTCTCGTAAAGATTGTGTATAAATAAAATAAAATGCCAAACAATACTGTAAACAAATAAGTGGCTCACTGATAATAGCTATTTTTTTGGGTGTGCTTTGAATTCAGATGACAAAAAATGATTGTAAGAAATTCTTGAAATCGAAATATGGGAATTCGACGCGCTTTGATTTTTAAAAGGCAAACTTTTGATTATAAGAAACTTGAGTTAAAAATATGAGAAAGTCACTCCGGGTTAAGTAGGAAAAAAGAAAGACAACAATAACAAAAAATTATATGCTTCGCTGTAGAATTGAACACGGGCTTGCCACTCTCCCAAATTATAACATAACCATTGTTCTAGTTATGTACATTAGCACATTTTTCGTTCCATGACGGTCATCACAGGTTCGTCACAGAAACTGAGCCCAAATTGGAGCCCATATGGGCCATATGCAAATCTGTGACGATATTTAAAAACATCATAAAAAATTCATCACAGTTCGTCACAGATTAAATAGTTTCTTGTAGTGACAACTTGTCCATGATCAAGAGATTGGTAGGTGAAGGGATGTCTGAAAATTTCGAGGTAAGTAAGATCAATTGTAATATGAGCTCCCTGTCCCATTTCAGTTTAAGCGTTTGGAATAAACTTGCTAATCCCTGTCTCATTTTAGTTTAACTCTTTGAATGAAACATGCTATGGAAACAGAGCAGCGATACTCGACAACCATCAGGATCAGCTTCAATTGATGCCAACTCATGGTGATGAACAAAGGTAAAGAACAAGTGGTCTCTGCAGTTTTCCAACTCTTTGGATAGTTTTATTAACCTCTGTAACTCTTCAGGGATTATCCTCGTCTTTACCAAGAGAATGTTGTTAAAATTGAATATATTGGGCCATTTGTGAGAGAATCAGTTTATGTAGATTGTTTCAAGTCAGGAGGACGGATGCACACAACCATCATGTACCTACTATGTGAACTTTGGAATAGAGATTGGGAGGACAAACTTATTTTATCATGTACCTACTATGATTCCAAAGTACCTCTTCTATGTATCAGATCAGTTGAAATAGCTGACAATGGTTTAAAGTCCAAACACAAGGCTCAGATCGGCTATGCGCTTAGAACCTTAAGAGCCGATTCGAATCTTAGAATCAGACTGATAAATTGATGATAAAAAACTAAAACTTAACAGAAATAACAGGTTAAATCTATTAAAATCTAGAAGATATCGATAATTTTGAATGAAACAATAAAGCATAGCAAAACATCCTAAATCAGCTAATCTAATCGGCTAAACAGTAACGTTCGATACAAGGGTGTAATAGATAGATTTTAGATAAAAGTGAGGCACTTAAACCTATAATCTAAAGATTACGATAACTTGGTTCAAGAATTAGATCTTAGATAAAAGTGAGGCACTTGAACCTGCAAGAATTAGATCTTAGATAAAAGTGAGGCACTTGAACCTACGATCTAACAATTACGATAACTTTTAGGAGATCTAGATGAAACTATAGCGATGCACCCGATAGTTAAAGCCTAGAGAGCACTAGTTAAAAGCAGAACTTACAAGCAAGACAGAGATCACATAAATGCAGCCCAGGGAAGACTTGGAAGAACTCGTAAAGCTACTGAAACTAGGGTTTAAAAGTAGATGCAATGCGAATAGAGTAAAGGTTTGTTTGATTTGGTGTGTACAAACTTTTTTCGTAGCCCAAAGGCTGCTATTGAAGGCATCTAGGCCCCTAATTAAGTTTTGGTAATTAATGACAACACTTGTGGACTAACAATTTTATTTCAGAATATGAGAATAGGTTAGTCCCAAGAGTTGCAACGAGCTTCAAATGTTGATATGTGGAAAGCATGTGTGCTATGATAGGGAAGCTCAAGGCAAAGGTATATGATAGGGATTTTAAATTTGACTGGTCATGAGGTGATTAGAGGATGAAATGTGACTGGGTTGATAAGCTAGATAGCCGTACTATCAAGAGGGATCAACTTCGTTGGTTCGGTGAAATATTAGTGCCACAATGGTCCTTGAATTGCATGTAGTGCATTTAGAATTTGTAGTGACTAACTTGGATATGGGCTCATTGCAAATCTGTTGAAAATCCAGCCAAGTCGTGGCTGGCGGACCGTTCGCGGGGGTTTGGCGGACTGTTCGAGTATTTCGGTTTAAAAGGAAAAAGAAAATTCTGTGGAAATTCCGTTCGAACTGGTCTGAATGGACCGCGGACGGTTCGCGGTTTGTGTTGACTTGTGGGCCCTTCTGCGCTGACTTCGTGTGCTGAGCAACACTTGGCGGACTGTCCGTGCCATGTGGTCGGATGGTCCGAATTAAATCTAATAGAGGCGTTTCCCGGGGTTCCAGAGGGGTAGACCGTCCGGCCATGCCTTGGCGGACGGTCCGTGGTGCTCGCGGACGGTCCGCGGGTCTCTGGCGGACGGTCTGCCAGGCTCCAACGGTTACCTCTGACACACGTTTGACTTCTCGTATAGCCGTTAAGATTTGAACGCGGACGGTCCGCGATGCACGTTTTTGAACTGAGTTTGCACATAACGGCTAGTTTTAAGGAGAGGGCTATAAATACTTCCACCCCGCGGGCATGGAGGGTCTCTTGGCACTTTGAAAAGCTTGAAACACATTCTAGAGCCCTTGTTCTCCTCTCTCTCACTCACTTGCTTTGAGGTTGCATTTCTTGGTGAGATTGAGAGCTTCTAGTGCATTGCATCAAGGATTTGATCATTGTGGCACTAGGATTTCATTGAGCTCGTGGTTGATTGGTTACTCTTGGAGGTTGCCGCATCCTAGACGGCTTGGAGCTCGTGTTTCCACCGAGCACTTCAAGAAGATTGTGAAGTTGCTGTGGAAGATTGGTGTGAGAGGTCTTTGTGCTCACCTCGCCGGAGTGGTAAAGAGCAACTTTAGTGGAATCAAGATTTGGAGCGGTTCATTGGTTCTAACCGGCTTAAAGATTAAGAGAGTCTTGATAGACAAGCGGTTGAACATTGAATCCATCTCAACGTGGACTAGGGGTGACCGGCAAGTCATCGATACCACGGGATAAATTTGTGTCTCATACTTGTGGTTTGATCTTGTTCTTGTCTTGAGCAATTTACATTGAGCAAGTTATTTACATAGAACTTGAATTGTATCTTGTCACCCTAGGTTGCAAACCCCTCAACATAGGCTTATAATAGCTAGAGATTTAATTCATCTTGTGGTTCTAATTAAATTTCTCTAGTGTTGTGATTGAAGTTTGAAACCGCCTATTCACCCCCCTCTAGTCGGTAATCCTAGATCCAACACCAACACATGCATAGCATAGCATTATTACAGCTATGTATAGCCTAAGACACAGACTCTATGTCATTCACGACTTACAGACTTGACGAGAAAAGAAAACGAGACTTTCCTAACATAAAAACAAACCCTAAAACAAGTGGAACTGTATATGGCCTTATTTCCACACATCGACCATTCTTCCACCTTAAGCCGTATCATCTTCAACCGGCTTTAGCTGCATATGCAAATCGGCTAACTTCTTTGACCATCAGCTTCCGATCAAGTTGACTCTATCGGCTTCTAAACAAATCAGCTTTCTTCTCCAACTTCAACCATTATCTTCTATCCACTGGCCTTCCTTGATTACTGTTTAATGCATATGCTACTACATTAGTTTTTCTGGTATGATAATGTACTTTGATATCGTAGTCCTTTATCAACACTAACCATCTTCTTTGTCCCATGTTCGAGTCACCTTGGGTGAAAATATACTTGAGACTTTTGCGATCTGTGTAGGTATTGCAATAAGCACCCATAAGATAGTGTCTCCATATTTTCAGTGCATACTCTACAATGGCTAGTTCAAGATCATGAGTATGTTAGTTCTCTTCATGTGGTCGAAGTGCTCTAGAGGCTTATGCTTTGACTCCATTCTCCTGCATGAGAACACATCCAAGTCCAATACCCGAGGCATCACAATAAAGATCAAACGACTTTAAAGTATCAGGTTGAGCTAACACAGGAGGGGAGGTTAAAAGTTTCCTTAAGGTATGCAATGCTTTCTCACACTTGTCATTCCATTTAAACTTATTCTCCTTCTTGAGTAACTCGGTCATTGGTTTGGAAGCTCGGGAGAATTTCGAAATGAATCGACGATAATAACCGGCCAAGCCTAGAAAGCTTCGGATTTGATGTACGGACTTGAGAGGCTCCCAATCAAGTGCTTCTTAACTTTGCTAGGATTTATGGCAATACCATCCTCCGAAATGGTGTGTCTCAAGAATTTTACGCTTTTCAACCAAAACTCACGTTTGCTAAACTTGGCATAAAGCTTATGGCATCGAAGTCGTTGGAGAACAATATGATGATGTTTAGCATGCTCTTCTTCATTCTTAGAGTAGATAATGATATCATCAATGAAAACTGCATCAGGTTTCGATGTTGACGAGGGATCACTGAGCATGGCTTTCAATTCCATAAGTAGGCTATATGCATGGCTTTTAATTACATTTGCATTTCGCCCATAACATTGCACGGGTATATTTGTTCTAAATTAAAGATCTAATTTTGACTGAGTTTAAAGATTTAAAAGTGAACCATTCTAAAATACCAGGCCGAAACTTTGTTTTTACATCTAGCTGTAAACAAAAACAAGCTTAGAGCATTTGTTATACATATTTTTAGTCGAGAACTCTTCTCAATTGTTATACATATTTTTAGTCGAGAACTCTTCTCAAATACTCTGTAATCCTACAAATAAGTTCAAACCCGAGTGCTAATTAAAGATTATGGAATTCGCGTATTTAAGAACATCTTCAAGAGACTAGCAATAATCTTAGTTAAATCTAGAGATTGAGAGGCTAGCTAAAAGATATAAAACTTCTTAAAATCAGGTGTAAACCAACGTACTCTCTAAAAGTGGACTCTCTGGAAATTAAATATCAGCGGACCCCACGTGCGCGCCTTGTTCCCGGCGCCGAACGCGACGAGCCAGAGGCGCACGACGGCGAGCAGTACGTTCAGGACCACCGGTGCCTGCTCAGGCCCTCGGCGAATCGCCGCAGCGAGTGCTCCTCCCGCCGCGCCACCCAGCCGTCGCGGGCCTCGCCTTCTTCCTCTCCTCCCCTCGTTGGCGCTACCCGCGCCGCCGCAAGAAGCTAGCTGCCGCAAGCCTCCTCCTTGTCTGCTTCTGCGATTCCCAAATCCAAGCAAACAACAAGCACGTAAGCAATGAACATCTCTCCCTCCTCTGATTTTCTTTCACGAACAATCAAACCAGTAGCTCTCCTCTCTGATCCTCTTTGATCTGCAAGAGCAAGCCACGCCTCCATCTCTCTCTCCAATCTCAACAGCATCCCTGCTGCCCAACCGCACAACTCCAGTTCACAAGCAGCAGCCACGCATCAAAATACAATTCCCAAAATCCGAGCAAGCAAATCCACCTGCTCCTCTCTCCAATTTATTACACGTCTGCTGCTCACCCTACCTGATCTGTCTCCATCAATGCCAGCAGCAAGCAACAGCCTTTCTCTCTGCTTCTGTCCTCCACCGAACAAACAAGCTGTAGCGGCCATGGCGCCCCACCTCCATCTCCGAGGGGCAAGGCGAAGGAGAAAGAGCACGTGGAGAGCAGGGACGCGCCGACGAGTGACGGGACGCGCGGTGACCGACCGCCGCGCGAGGCTACGCGGGTGACGGCGCCCGGCCCGACGACGGGATCCAAGGGGAGACGGCGGCGCGTTGACGCAGACGTGGCGGGAACGGCGGCGGCGCGGCGGCCGTGGAGCGCAGCGCGGCGGGCGAGGCGAAGGAGAAGCAGTGCGGAGAGCAGAGAGGTCAACACGACGGAGCGTGAGCCGACGGACAGCGGGAGAGCCAGAACGAAGGAAGAGGGCGCGGCGAGCGCGGATAGCGGGCGCGGATGGCTCGGAAAACATACCGAGCGAGAAGGAGGAAATAGCGAGCTTGGAAAAATACAGATCCATGGCTAGTCTGTTGGATGGGATTTTTTTCCTTTCCTCTATTTTTAGCTAATCAATAAAATATATAGAAGCGGTTGGAGATGCTCTAGAAGGCATACTCCGTAGTTGGCGTTGCAGAGCCCGCGTGCCGTCGTCATTGACACACCGCGCGGGGCCCACAGCTCCCCTCGGAACCGTCGCATGGCGCCCGCTCCAGTCCAGCCAGCAAGCCACTGCGGGACGGATCCCCCGGCGCCTCAGCCGCTGGGCGGTGGGGCCCGCATGGCTCGCCTCGCCAGTTTGCCAGCGACAGCTGTTCGTTGCTGCCTGCGCTCCTCGGCGCGACGACAAGGTCAAAGCAAGCCCACACGACGGATCCACTATTCCACCTACCCCTCCCACCGCAGTTGGGTCCCACATGCCTCCGTGGCCCGCATGTCAGTCACACAGCCTGCCACCCCAGCGCGGCCTCGTCGCTTCATAAAGTTGCCCTCCTCCAAACCTCGCGCACTGTCTACTCGCCCGGCACCACCTCGCCAAACCCTGCGGAACCTCGTGCTCTCCGCCGCCGCCGCCGCCGCCGCCTCGAGCCCTACGCCCGCCCTCACGAGGCTTCCGGGAAGATCGGGGAGGCGCGGTGATCCTCGTCCGGACTATGCAGAGCGCGGCGGCCATCGGGCTCGTCCGGCCGTGCGCCGCGCGGCCGCTCGTCGCCGCCGGCCCTAGCCACCGCGGCGCCGTCGCCGGCGGCGGGATCCGGCCGGTCCTCCCGCCGCGCGGCCTCCGCCTCACCGCGCGCGCCGGGCTCGTGCCGGCCTCGCCGCTGGAGGAGGAGGAGAGGCGGAGATGCAGGGCCGAGCGGGACGTGGCGGCGTCGGCGGCCGCAGCCACGGCGCCGGGGGCCGGTGAGGAGGCGGAAGGAGGGCTCGTGAAGACGCTGCAGCTCGGGGCGCTCTTCGGCCTCTGGTACCTCTTCAACATCTACTTCAACATCTACAACAAGCAGGTGAGCTGACTGGCGACAGACTGACATTGCCGTCGCCATCTCACCTACCCCCTTAGCTTGTTCGAGTGTTGCATTCCTGCCGTGCGAGGAGCTGGATTGCTGGTGTTCCCTGTTTAGTGGCCGCGCGCCGGTAATTAGCTTACGCAGATCGTTGGATCTGGTTCCAGTGATTCCGATGATGGCAAGGACAGATCCTACTCTTAGTTTGCATTTCAGTAATTCCGAAGACGGCAAGGACAGATCCTACTCTTAGTTTGCATTTCAGTAATTCCGAAGATGGCAAGGACAGATCCTACTCTTAGTTTGCATTTCAGTAATTCCGATGACGGCAAGGACAGAGCTTCTGCATTCCTCTGTTCGTTATTGTCTTGGATACGGTGATTTGATCTTGCTGGACTTCCACACTGTCATTTTCACTGGATTCAGTGAAGTGCTCGCTGGCCTCAGCTTATTGTCTTGAGAAATTTATGAAGAATCAATAGTAATGGATTTCCCTTTTGCCACAGTCTCCAGAAAATTGATAAAAACAACAACTGACTTAACACATATAGGACAACCCACTTTCTTTGTAAATGCAAGAATTTTCTCAAACCCATCATGACTTTCATCTGGTACAGGCTCCAAACACAGTGACACAAGAAGAAAATCTTTCCTTTGCTTCCTTTTTCTGCTTATACCTTTTATAAATGCTGGACGGACTAGATTTCACTCAACTTTGTAAAATCCAGCCAAGCCTAAGAAATATAACCGTACTCTATAATGGTTGCAATCAAGTCGATGCTTGTTTCTTGCATTTGCAATTGCAAATACAAAATGTTTTTATGGAGCAAGCTTTTGTTGATGATTTCACGCGAGAACCATCTTTCTTTTGCACCGCAGACTGCACCCATGTGGTGTCTTCTAATTTTTGTTCATAACAACATATAGTTTTCATTCCTGTATATCTGTAGTTAATAGATTAGAATGGTCTCTTCTGCTGTGATTTTAAGAGGCTATGTTCATGAGAAAACCTTGCTGATATGTTTTCCGTTGTTTCAATATTCACCCAGATAGCCCTATGTTTTCTGGTGACCATGTCAAGGCCTTATTTACTGATGAAAAACATTTGTCTGTAACTAAAGAGAAACTTAACTGATGTTTTGGTAAATTGCAGTAGTTCAATTTGTTGACGAACATGGCACCACCTTTTAGTTATGTGAGAAATATTTAGATGGTGAACATCCATTACCGGTAAATACTACAACTTTTTAAACTTTCTATGCTTTGCAGGTTCTGAAGGTTTTGCCGTACCCAATAAACATCACGTCTGTGCAGTTTGCTGTTGGAACTTCCATTGCTTTGTTCATGTGGATCACTGGTATCCTTAAAAGGCCAAAGATTTCTGGTGCCCAGGTGAATATTTAGTTTCTCCAGACAAACTTTCCAATATACACATATTGCATCAAAGTGAGATCAATTTTGTTCTTGTTTCCCAGCTTCTCGCTATCCTTCCTCTGGCTATTGTCCACACAATGGGCAATCTTTTCACAAACATGAGCCTTGGAAAGGTTGCAGTGTCATTTACACATACTATCAAGGCCATGGAGCCTTTCTTCTCGGTCCTCCTTTCAGCAATCTTCCTTGGTGAGGTAATTTCATCTGTTCCATTCTATAGCCTTATAGTAACTGTTCGTAATATGATAAATTTCTTTTCCTGTTTTAACTCTGGCACATGAATGATTTTGCAGTTGCCTACTCCTTGGGTTGTATTGTCTCTTCTTCCAATTGTTGGTGGTGTGGCATTGGCATCTCTTACTGAGGCTTCCTTTAACTGGTAAGTATAGGCACCTTCTTTGGAATACAAGCAGGTGTTAGGATGGTTCTTGTGCAAATTACAATTCTATCGTATACCTGTTGAAACTTATCTTTCAGTACTAGTTTCCTGTCTTTTGTTCCATTGCTTCAATCATCTGACATACCTCAAACTTTGTTCAACCAATGTTTCTGTGCCATTGTTTCTACAATTTTAGTTAGTTTCTCTGTTATGCATAGTGTATGATGTGTGTAAATGCTCTTACACACGATCAAGAAGTAATAACCAATGGCTTTCGAGGTATCTCATTCCATACTCATGTGTAACTTCGTCTTGTATGACACAGGGCTGGCTTTTGGAGTGCAATGGCTTCAAATGTAACCTTCCAGTCAAGGAATGTGCTAAGCAAGAAGCTTATGGTGAAGAAAGAGGTATTTGAACTATCTTTCCAATTTTCTTGAATGATTAAATAATTTACTTGTGAATAGTTGATTTGTTAGTTTTAGTTGTGGATGGGCATGTTGTGTCTAGCCCTTTGAATGCATACCTAACACTCTTTCTTCCCCCCACTTCAGGAATCTCTTGACAACATTAATCTCTTCTCGATTATCACAGTCATGTCATTCTTCCTCTTGGCCCCAGTAACCTTACTAACAGAGGGTGTCAAAGTCAGTCCTGCAGTTTTGCAGTCTGCTGTGAGTATCCTGCTGTTTTTTTATGCATGGCACCATGCAGATTGGCTTGAGGACAATTCTGTATATTTCTTAATTTTTTTCTTGTGTAGGGCTTGAACTTAAAGCAGGTATACACGAGATCGCTGATTGCTGCATTCTGCTTCCATGCGTACCAACAGGTCAGCCATCTATTCATTTTCGGATGACCTATTTTGTTGAAATTATTGGATCTGTTTGTCCATTTAATTATATATGCTGATTTCATATTATGTACAAATCCATTTCATCTGTATACATGGTATGGAGCGTTCACAATTCGGAATGGGAATTCACTTGCTAATCTTGTTAGTTGTTATGCTTGATTTGTTGAAGGTGTCATACATGATCCTCGCTCGGGTGTCTCCGGTTACCCACTCAGTGGGCAACTGCGTCAAGCGTGTGGTGGTCATTGTGACTTCTGTTCTGTTCTTCAGGACCCCGGTTTCTCCCGTCAACTCTCTTGGTCAGCAACTTTTGCTTTCACCAATCTAATTAAGTCAAATCACGTATTTCGTTCAGCCTCATGAATTGGAAACATTTGATTTGTGCAGGTACCGGAGTCGCTCTGGCAGGAGTTTTCCTCTACTCACAACTGAAGAGGCTGAAGCCCAAGGCCAAGGCTGCTTGATCACATATATTATCAGGTCCACCCAGTAGAACTGTGGAAATCCTGCCACACCATCAAAGTGACTAGTGAGTGTCGTAGTTTAGAATGGTATTGGAAGAAGCCCCTCAGATTTGCTACCACTTCTTGGAATCATTTGTGCTTTAATTTTTAGCATTTTTGAACGGATTTATTGATGTATTAATAATTTTGCCGTGGTGCCAGTTTTCTTGTGACTGTGTGTATGCGCTTCTGAAACTGAACTGCGAGGACGTTGCATGGGACCATTTTCAATCTAGTAACTGTACTGAATTAGGAAAACCTAGACGGGTGGTTTAAGACCAGCTTCCACGGTTTTTCATTAAGAAGAAATCATCTCCCGGTAGGTTAACCTTGTACTGAATTAGGAAGATAGACAAACAAAATAGTATGGTGGAGACCATAGACCCTGTTTGGAATTAATCGTAGTGATTACATAATCGTTATCCGTTCGGCTTGGACAAAAAGCTACACTGACTCTGTTGGGCTTGAATCGCATGGCCTGGGTACTGTTGTTACTCGGGACTGGAACTAAATTTCGCTGCAAAATGATTCTCCATTCTAGGCACTTGAAAAATAGACATCCTAGGAAAGAAACATAGCCACACCATGGGCTTTCTACTCTTCCGAAACGATGATGGTGACCCTCGGGACAGTTAAGGCCCGTTTGGTTCAAAGGAAGTTCACAGGAAACTTGGAAGGAAATCAAAACTGAGGAAAGGAAACTGAGTTGAGCGTTTGGAACGAAGGAACAGCTCTCCCCGTCCTCTGGAATACTGTAGCCACCATGCGATTCCACGGGAATAAGAAAATCCACTCTCACCTCTTGGTTTTCTCTTCTTTCGCTGAAGCTCGCGTTAACTGCTCCATTAGCGCTGGCCACTGATGGGTGAAATAGACGGAGGTGCTTTCACGCGCGGCTGGAAATTGTTAAGAAGACTGGAGAGATAAAAAAAAGTTTTCACCTGAAGAACGAGTTGGACCGCATCGTCGCGACGTTGCCGGCGTACCTTGCTCTCATCCGCGCGCCCTGTCCAGCTCCGGCATCCCTGAGACACTTCGATCTAGACCACCACCTTTTTTGTGTGCAGCGCATGGAAAAGCTCCCAATGTGCTGTGCCCGCCGCCGAGGCCTGCCAACTCATGCCGCCCTTCTGCTGCTTCTCCGTCGCTTCGACGGAGGGCCGGAACCCGGAAGCTTCATGTTCAGCATCTTGCAGCCGCTCGCCTGTGCTCATTCGCAGAGTCTAGAGAGCAGCCTTGGGAGAGGGATGAGAATAAGAGCCGCACGGTGACAACACACAAGATAGGATAAGCCTGGTACTACAGCAGAATATCAGCCCGTGGGTTGAGTTCATGGACAAATGGTCCCACGTGCCAGCGGGTGAAAAATGTGCAGTTAACAAAATCATTAAGCACTAATCCCCTATCATTTCATTCACATCCTTTGATATTCTTGTGTTATGAATTCCTGCGTCCGAAACACTGCTACAAGTTATTTCCCGTGTTTTTCCATTCCTCTGTATCGCTACTACACTGAACTATCATTTTATTTTCATTCCTCTGTTTTCGATTCATTTTTCCAAACAGGCCATAGGTACGGATGTACCCTACACCGTGATGAAAGTACGAAACTACAACTGCGAGATTGCTGTAATAACTTGCTGCTTGTGCTACTCGAATCGAAATTAAAATTAGGTACATATGCTACAGCATTTCTAAAAATCCTGAAGTAGCACAAGTACGTGCACTGTACCACTCAGTCTCTCGTCTCTCTTATATAGAAACAGATGTCTATATGATGCCACCAGAAGTTGGCAATACGCAATTGGGCAGCAGGCAGCCCATGTCGATGTCTCCAAGGCCGTCAGCGTCATCGCCGTCCATGGTAATGGCCTTGGAGGACACGCCCTTGCCCCTTGGGCTACGACGCAAACGACGCGACGAAGAGCATGGACGATGGGGCTGGAGGAGGAGAGGCTGCCCGGGGAGGAGGAGGACTCGCCAAGACTACGACGGCGACGACGACGCTGCAGCTGGGGGCGCTCTTGGGGCTCTGGCACCTCTTCAGCATCTACAACAAGCAGGTGAGGTGACTGGCAACGCCGGCATGTATGCCCTCCCTCGCCGTCTCGCCCACTGCCTCTATATTAGCTCTAATTTCCTGGGAGCACGAAATTTTGGGGGTCTTTTTGTCCTCGGTCAATTGGCATTTGGCAACCTGGATTCTTCTGAATAATCACTGTAGTTTTGGTGTGTAGATGTAGATGTTACAGGCAGTGGTGCTACTTGAAACCGTTCCTATATACTATATCCATGACAGGTTCTGAAGGTTTTCCCGTTCCCGATGAACATCACGATGGTGCAGTATGCGGTTGGAACTGTCATTGCTTTGATCATGTGGACCACTGGTATCCTTCAAAGACCAAAGCTTTCTGGTGCACAGGTAATTTCTATTTGTTTTTTTTTCCCTCCGGTGAACTTGCAGTAGCATACACATTACTATACACATGTTGAAACTTACCTCTGTTGCAATTTTATATTCTCGTTTCCTAGGTTGCTGCTATCCTCCCTCTGGCCATTGTCCATACCTTGTGCGATCTCTTCACAAACATGAGCCCAGGAAAGGTTGCAGTGTCATTCACACATGTCAGCAAATCTAACATGGACCCGAACCTTTTCCTTTCTGTTCTCCTTTCTAGGAAAGTCATCCTCGGTCAGGTGAATTTGATTTTCTGTCCAACATGTACTTCTGCCGTTCTGCCTAAAAAATCTTGCTAGGATTATGGTAAAACTGTCTGCAATATAGTAAAATCTCTTATCTCCTGTTAATTTCCTACAACTCATGGACGTCTTCACTAATTTGCAGTTTCTTATTCCTTGGATTGTACTGTGTCTTGTTCAAATTGCGACCGCCTTCCAGTCAAGGAAGGTGCTGAGGGTAACCCAATTATTATAATGCAACTTCTTGAACAATCAATAAGGAAGTCATTTGTTTTGGTACCTCAAGCTTGTGACTAACCTCTCGTTCGTCTAATTTTCTCCATCCCCCCAAACAGGGATCTCTGGGCGCCATTAATCTGTTCTCAGTTATCACACTGATGTCATTCTTCCTCTTGGCCCCAGTAACCTTACTAACAGAGGGTGTCAAAGTCAGTCCTGCAGTGTTGCAGTCTGCTGTGAGTATCCTACTGTTTATTTATCCATGACACCATGCAGATTGGCTTGAGGACAATTCTATATATTTCTTAAAAAAAAATCTTGTGTAGGGCTTGAACTTAAAGCAGATATACACGAGATCGCTGATTGCTGCATTCTGCTTCCATGCGTACCAACAGGTCAGCCATCTATTCATTTTCGGATGACCCATTTTGTTGAAATTATTGGATCTGTTTGTCCATTTAATTATATATGCTGATTTTATATTATGTACAAATCCATTTCATCTGCATACATGGTATGGAGCGTTCACAATTCGGAATGGGAATTCACTTGCTAATCTTGTTAATTGTTATGCTTGATTTGTTGAAGGTGTCATACATGATCCTTGCAAGGGTGTCTCCGGTTACCCACTCAGTTGGCAACTGCGTTATGCGTGTGGTGGTCATTGTGACTTCTGTTCTGTTCTTCAGGACCCCGGTTTCTCCTGTCAACTCTCTTGGTCCGCAACTTTTGCTTTCACCAGTCTAATTAAGTCAAATCACGTATTTCGTTCAGCCTTATGAATTCCAAACATTTGACTTGTGCAGGTACCGGAGTCGCTCTGGCAGGAGTTTTCCTCTACTCACAGCTGAAGAGGCTGAGGCCCAATGCCAAGGCTGCTTGATCACATATATTATCAGGTCAACCCAGTAGAACTGTGGAAATCCTGCCACACCGTCAGAAGGACTAGTGAGTGTCGTAGTTTAGAATGATATTGAAAGAGGCCCCTCTGATTTTCTACCACTTCTTGGAATCATTTGACTTAATTTTTAGCATTTTTGAACGGATTTATTGATGTATTAATAATTTTGCCGCGGTGCCAGTTTTCTTGTGGCTGTGGTTATGCGATTCTGAAACTGAACTGCGAGGACGTTGCTGCATGGGACCATTTTCAATCTAGTAACTGTACTGATTTAGGAAGAACTAGACGGGTGGATTAAGACCAGCTTCCACGGTTTTTCATTAAGAAGAAATCATCTCCCGGTAGGTAAGAAACATAGCCACACCATGGGCTTTCTACTCGCTTTCGAAACGATGATTGTGGTCCTCGGGACCAGCTAATTAATTGTGCCATAGGTATCGATGCGCAGAGTTAAACTTATAGATAAAGGATATAAATCCGGCCTCTATATCCACAATTAGTATATATATAACTAAAAGAGACATGAGTACTTAGAGTTTTAGATTCTAACCCTCAACAATCAGGTACTTAAAATAACAGGAAATAAAGGTAGAACTAAGTGAGAAAAACGAAGACTAAGCTTTGATCTTTTTTCACGTCTTCACTTCAAACTTAAATTATCCGTTTAGGGTATCAGTTCTAGAGGTGGATGTCGAGCCAGCTCAGCTCGTTCGAGCTCGTTAGCCAAACGAGCCAGCTCGGCTCGGCTCGTTAATGAAACGAGCAAAAATCTTGGCTCGGTTCGACTCATTAAGCTCTGTCTCTTATACACATCTTAAAATTATCACAATAATATATATAATATAAAAAATTATAGTATTTATAGAGAAAAACGAAGACTAAGCTTTGATCTTTTTTCACGTCTTCACTTCAAACTTAAATTATCCGTTTAGGGTATCAGTTCTAGAGGTGGATGTCGAGCCAGCTCAGCTCGTTCGAGCTCGTTAGCCAAACGAGCCAGCTCGGCTCGGCTCGTTAATGAAACGAGCAAAAATCTTGGCTCGGTTCGACTCATTAAGCTCGTGAGCTGGCTCATTAAACTCGCGACCTAAAGTTAAATTAGAAATTGCCACAATAGTATATATAATATAAAAAATTATAGTATTTATACGATCTTAATGTTTTCAAAATCATACCATAATAATAAAATGTAACCATAATATCATCTAAAAATGCGTATATAGTATACATATATTATTATTAATTAGTAATTTATTCATTAGTCTATTAGGTCTTCTAGCTCGCGAGCTCGAACTCGCTCGTTATACTAACGACCAAAAATTTTTTATCGATACGTTAGAAATATGCACCGAACTGAGCCGAACCGGCTACGATCCGAGTGAGCTAACGAGCTATGAGCATTTTGTTGAGCCCTTTATTCACTCCCATTAATACTCCGGCACCAATTCAAACTTAAGAGAAATAGAGATTACTCAATTACTTGTATTTTAAGATGTGCCAAATTTGTTTATACAATCTAACCGAAAACATCTAGATAGGTCATATACATTAAGCATCTCCATCCCTTTCTCTTTTCTTCCGACAAAGATTGATACGATTTTCATCTTTTTCTTTTTTCGAACACCGATAACGAACTCTGTTCAGCATTCACGTAATATGCATTAATTAAAAGATTGCTGCACAGGCTTTGGAGCATCAATTTTGTACTTTTTGACTATCTGTCACATCAAAATTAATATTTGTGACTCAAAATACAGTCTACATATCCTGCACCATAGCAAAATACACCGGTGGTGTAGGCATGATTGTAGATGCACATTCGACAAGTTTGTGTATTTATTCGCATGTTTTTTAACTTGTTGAATCAAAGTTATACAATCATACAAGTTGTTTTATGGTAGATGGAGTTTACTCTAAAAAATATTTTCTCGGGAATAAGTTTTTCCAATTTATTAGAGTTGCATTTAGCCTTCCTAATAGATAAATTCCTTTTACTGGCAGGCGGGCCCATGGAGGAAGCGAAGCCAACAGAGCGTGAAGCTTCGCGTGGAACCAAACTTTCCCCCTTCTCCAGCCAAAGCGATCGAAAACCCCAAACCCAACCCCATCCGCCATCTCCCCCGGCCCCGTCGATCCATCGGAGATGACGCCGGGAAGCTCCGCCGCCGGGTCGGGCGTCGTCGGTGAGCAAGCCCCCTCTCCCTCACCTTCCCACGCCGTATTTAGCTCGGGAATTTTACCCGAGAAATCGCATGATTCCGTCCTGCCCGCCTGATCTTGTGCCTCGCTGCGGGTCTGATCTGATTGCTTCTTGGTCCGACGCCGGCTCGTTTCTTCCTCGTACCGCGCGATGCGCGGGGGAGCTTCGAGTTTTCTCTAGGGATCGACCGTGTTGATATGCCGGCCATTGATTTTAGATTAGATCCATGTCGTAAGGAAACCGCGGCGGTGGGCCTGGATCGGTCGTTCTGTTACGGCAGTGGTGGTGGTGGGGTGGAATTGGTTATATAGGGAATTCCATGTGGTGAAAGCAGTTTATGATCTTTTATAATTCTAATAGAAAAGTGTAGAGTAGGAATGCATCGGATCGACGTGATATTCTCCAATAATTTGTCTCTAGGGCGGTGTTTAGTTCCCGAGAAGGGAATATGAAGTTTGGTGAAAATGGCACATTGGACACTGTAGCGCACTGTAGCACTTTTCGTTTGTTTGTGGTAATCGTTGTCCTACCATGACCTAACTAGGCTCAAAAGATTCGTCTCGCCGTGTACATCAAAACCATGCACTTAGTTTTTTATTTACACACGTTTAGTGTTCCATGCATGAGGAGAGAGATTTGATGTGATAGGTGAATAGTGAAGTTTGGAAAGAGAATTTTTCACTTTTGAAGGGAACTAAACAGGGCCTAGGTGGTACATATAGTGCTCATAGATCAACACACCTACCACATTGTATACATGTGCTACACTGATTGGTGCCCTGTTACTCATAAAAGCAGACAATGAGGATTCTTACTTTGGTTCTTTTTTTTGCTGACTATTGTATCACACATTATATATCCTTATGCCACAACCTGTACATGATTTAGGCATTTAGCTTGTGCTGCACACACTTACTCAGGGGTGGAGCCAGAAGCACCCTTAAGGGGGTGCTAAGCGTCTTCTAATTAAGTTAACTTTATATTTTGTTTGTGAAGTTTAGAGCTAGGTTACATGAGCTCTGCAGATCCACCCCTGCACTCATTATCGTGTCATCACCATTCGTAGTACACCTGTTCTGTGTTTATTTGTTGTTCTGATGATATAAGCAATTTTTTTTGGTGTTGAGGTGATCATTAAGTGTATTTCAGCTGTTCATAAGCAATAAAAAACCCCCTCATGTCCTTACCGTTTCCTAGTCCGTAACAACAGCCATCCAAATGTATAATGCTGCCCGTTTTTCTGACCTATCATCCATGGCCACAACAAAGAGAATAAAAAAATTACTATGCAGATTTTTGTATGTAGCTGGATCTAACCATTATTTCTGCTCCTTACACCGGTCCTCTTTTGCTGCCTTTGCTTTTTTCGGGTGTGTGCATATCGGACGTTAATCACAAATTGTTGAGAAGAGATCAAATGGCTTATTTAGTGGTTCTGTCTTTCTTACAGTAGTACTTCATCGCTATTTGAGTTCCTTGTTTTTCCAATTTACAAAATGGAATTGCATTGCTCATGTATGTACTACTATTATAAGAGAGCGATATATGTATTAATGTTTGCAGTTGTTCGTTTTTCTGTATGTTTTGCATACTATGGTAGTACCAATCCTTGGACCTGTCGGCAATAATTGCTTTTTTTCGGATCACTTGAAAATAGAAATTGAGCTATTGTCCAACTGAAGCCCATTATAGATTAATGACAACTGAGTCTTGTTTGCATTTTCTCGCACTCCTAGAAACATCAATTTTATTTGCATGTTCACATTCCGCACAAATAGATTGCATTAGTCATCTTTCATTCGATTACAGAGGAAACTGTTCCATTTTTCCTAATGTCTGAATAAACTGCATGTGTATTGCTTTAGTACCGTACTTATTATGGGTGAACCCAGTGCTGAAAGCTCCCACACACTTATTATTGGAACTGGCTAAATTGTAAAATGCATGCAGTTCCACGGAACTTCAGGCTCCTAGAAGAGCTTGAGCGTGGGGAGAAGGGCATCGGAGATGGTACCGTGAGCTATGGCATGGATGATGCAGATGACATCTACATGCGATCGTGGACGGGCACTATTATCGGCCCACATAATGTAAGATGATGGTTCTTCACTCTTAATCCATCCAATAGTAAATCTGGTTGCAGGAAGGTCCAGAATTTGTAACTGTCAGATTTTTGTTGTTTTTTGGTTCTAAGGAATTCCTATCAAATTTGGTTTCATAACTGCTAGGGTCCAGGGAAGAGTGCAAATAAGTTTTTGTAGACCAATCTGGAAACTATATAAAAATCTCTCTTAGCTGTTCTTCCTTTTAATGCATTTACCTTCTTACTGCCTTGGACTTTGCTGGTGGAAAAGATGAACTACTGACAAAGACTGCAACAGAGGTGGAGCTTGACTAAAAAATCAGAGGGTCCATGTAATAGAACATTAAACAGCAATACACAGTACCTAATTTACTATTTAATTAGTGGAAAATCTCATTGAGCAGGGGGCCATGGCCCACCTTAGTCCACACTAAGCTCTGCCCCTGGACTGCGATATATGCATGAAGATAGTCACGATATAAAACTAATATGTTCGTTTCAACTTCCTTCCATTTTTTATGCAAGACCAGCAAAACAACTCATAAGTTCTAACCACATTTCTGGAAAGATGCACTCTGCTCAAATAATCGATGAGACTTGATAAAAAGTTTGCATTCTGCTCCTTCTGTATTGCTTCTTTGATAAAAAGCTTCAGGAACTTTGGTTAAGGTCGCTGGCCGTGGGCAATTAGGCCCCTTGGGTCTCTGGTCACATTTTCTCTATTTTTGTGTGGCGTGTCTGTTCTAGAATAGGTGTGGGGTTGGGGCTCCTGCCCGTGTACTTTTTATTTTTCTTCTACCTTAATGAAATGACACGCAGTTCTCGTAGTTTGAATTTTTTTTTATGAATTTATATTGAGCTGCCTTACACTGTTGCATTGCATCTTCTGCAACTATCAGACTGTCCATGAGGGTCGCATCTACCAGCTGAAGTTGTTCTGCGACAAGGACTACCCTGAGAAGCCACCTTCTGTTAGATTTCATTCAAGAATAAACATGGCATGTGTTAATCATGAGACTGGAGCGGTAATAGCTGTCTTTCTTTCTGTGGGTCATGATAACAGAGTGATATTGAGGATGCTTTTCTGGTTGCTACATCTCTTTTCCTTTGTGCATGTAGGTTGACCCAAAGAAGTTCAATGTGCTGGCCAACTGGCAGCGGGAGTACACAATGGAGTACATTCTAACCCAGCTCAAGAAAGAGATGGCATCGCCGCAGAACCGCAAGCTAGTGCAGCCACCAGAGGGGACATTCTTCTAAAAGGGTGTTTGCTGGCCCATCTCAAGATCCAACGGCAACAACTCGTGCATCCATGGTGAGTCCAAAACCAGTTTCAGCACCTGGTGCCTATGATTGATTTCTAGTATTGTGTGCCTACCATCTGTTAGCCAACGGGCGATATAGTGTCAAGCGAACTTGGTTCCTTGTAATTTGCCTGATGGTTGCTAAGGAGATTGGAATGAAACGATCGTTAAGATGTGTAAGAAATTGCTGTTGGGCAATTGCTGCTGCTTATTGCGTAGGGAGTATATGGTTATTTGCAACGAGATGCGCATCATTTTACCTAGCATCACTTGCATGTTTTTTGTTGACATCACGCATAGTTGTGGATCAATATGGAATGAAGCAAACGGCGATCCTTGTGGAGGTGCTCAGACAGAGTAGAGAAGACTGGGTTTGATTTTGTTTTCTTTTACATAAGATCTGCCCACTCAAATTATAAGCACCGTAAAGAAATGACAGATTGCCTGGATTGGTAAGGTATTTTAGTACAAGGGCTTGCAAGGTTCGAAAGTTCGTGATTTACTTGATCTACTTGTCACCTATAATTTTACTGCCTGACTGACTCCAGGAAACCAGCAGAACATGCAGGCTTTTCGATGCAATTTGCGGGTTATTTTGGGTGTGTTTAGATTCACCAAACTTTTCAAACTTTTTATTACATCGACATCGTATCGAAACATTAAATATAGTAAATAACGTATGCATGGAGCATTAAATATAGACTAATTGCATAGTTTTGATGTACATGGAGACGAATTTTTTGAGCCTACAACAATTACCACAAACAAACGAAAAATGCTACAGTGCGCTACGGTGTTCGATGTGACTTTTCGACCAACTTTTTTAAAACACACCATTTGGGCCTTGTTTAGTTGCCGAAAGCGGGCTCTCCTCAGCCGGCGCACCGTAGCATTTCGTTTGTATATGTGAAAATTTGTCTAATATTGATCAATCAGGCTCAAAATGTTCGTCTCGCAGAGAACAACAAAACTGTGCAAATAGTTTTTAATTTTATCTGCATTTAGTACTCCATGCATGTTATGACATTTTATTGTGATGTGAATCTTCTTTTTGATAGTAAATTTGGGAGTTGCTTTTTGGAACTAAACAAGAGCTGTGTAGTTCCCCAAATTTCTCAAAAATTCTCTCTCCAAACTTCACTATTCACCTATCGCATCAAATCATGTCAAATTTCTCTCCTCGTGCATGGAGTATTAAATATAGGTAAATAAAAAAACTAATTACATAGTTTTGATGTACACGACGAGATGAATCTTTTAAGCCTAGTTAGGTCATGGTAGGACAATGTTTACCACAAAGAAACGAAAAGTGTTACAGTGCGCTACAGTCTTCGATGTGATATTTTCATCAAACTTTCTGCTTCTCTTTTTAGAAGGCCTTGGTGTACACTGTCACACCTAGGGTGTGTTTAGTTCCACCAAACTTCCCACACTATCCGTCACATCGAAACATTAAATATAGTAAATGACACATGCATAGAGCATTAAATATAGATAAATAGAAACATTAAATATAACAAATGACGCATGCATGGAGCATTAAATGTAGGTAAATAAAAAAACTAAGTGCATAGTTTTGATGTACACGATGGGACGAATCTTTGGAGCCTAGTTAGGTCATGGTAGGATAACAATTACCGTAAACAAACGAAAAATGCTACAGTGCACTACGGTGTATGACGTGATTTTTCGACCAAACTTTTTCAGGGATCAACACACCGCTGTAAGAACAAGAGTGCTCTTTCCGACACCATCTGAACCAATAATTGGTAAAAAAAAACAATAGTTGGTTCGAGAAGACCTCATTTCAGTCGAAAAATTCATGACCCTTCCATTTCCGTTTGAGGATGAAACATGCGTGTCAAGAACAATATGCAGACTATAGGCATGGTCCACGTGTCCAGGTGAAAACGTGCACTCGTCCATGTCAAGGATGCTGTTTTGTCACATGGTGTACCACAAACTGTAGAGAGAACGACGTCTTTGATTGCAAGGACTGAATTTAGAGAAACCAAGACAATGAATCACGTTCTGATCTCTCACATATTCGCTGGCTTGGTTTCCTCAAGCTTTCCACTTTCTAGGGCTACTTACATCTGTCACGATACCTGAAGGCTGAAGCATCCTCAACCATACTCCTGCTAAAGCTGCAAAGGCGCGTTCTCAAAACGAAGGCGGAATGACTAAGAAGAAGCAGGCGTGAAAAGATACTCGGGCCGAACCATCCAGGCCCAGGAATTCCAAGCCCAATAAGAAATATTGCGGCCCAAAATGATCAAGAAGAAATATATCGTCGTTCTCTCGTTGACGTTTCCTTCCTGTTAATAGTATACTAGCAATCATGCCCGTGCGTTGCTACAGAAGAACTATATCATATATACATTATCACTCCTAAACATGGTATTTGTAAAATTATGTCTGTGCGTTGCCACGGGTAATAAGTATTGGTAAATTTATCATTTTATTTATGGTGGTTGATGGTTGGATAATATGTGTGGGCAGGTTTATTTGACTGATTGTTTGACTCACGAAAAGCATAAACTACGTTTTCTTAGGGCAGGTACATTTCTACATGTAAGCAGTCTGATAGGTCGTCTCATGCTGTGCCAAATAGGATTTCTGCTGATGTGGTGGAGAGAGAGAGGTGAGAGAATGAGGTCGTTGCTTCACGAAACAACCGCTGCCTCATGAGCTAAATCATAGGACTATGAGATAACTCCTCCACCATTGTACAAGTTTTGTTGTCATGCAACCAATACGATTTTTTTATTTCCCTATAAATTAAATAGGTTGTCTCATAAGTCGTTTCAAGATTACGTGTAATTGTATGAGATCACATATTAGACGATACCAATGTACCTGTCCTTAGTCTAATTCTAAGCCAGGCGCTCACACACGCACGCACACTCACCCCTATGGATACACATACGCAAACCCTAAACACCGGCAGATCTGGAGATTTTCGAAGTCGCCATTGACACCTCGTTGTCGACGGGAACACCGCTTACCACTTAACACATAGCGTCGGTAAATCCAGGAAAATCCCAGGAAAAGGTGCAAGCATCAGGATTTAAATCCTGGTGGGTAGCGTCCCACTGGACCGTCCTATCATTGGACTACAAGCCAATTCGCTTCTCCCCCACACGTGAAAGACCACTACCATCAAGGCATCAACAACCGTGAGGCCCAAATCACCCCCAGTAGCATGATCTTCATCACCATGGGCCCGTCCTTCTTCTTTATTTGCGTCCATCATGGGCCATCGGTCTGGCTGTAACCCAGTTACCAGTCCGCATGCTACCCCAGGTCAGATCATATGCGGTTAGGACTCAACTCCGATTTAGAAACCATATATACTCCGTACGCGCGTCATCGATGTGTTGCGACGGGCGTGGCTGGGACAACGGACGACGGGCGACGGACGACAGAAACACGGTAGAGGCAGAAAATATGAAGGATTTGTTCCTTGCTTTATAATTAGGTATAGATTAGGTAACCAATCTTTGCAAAGTCTTATTCAATTTTTTTTATTCCTGCAAAGTCTGATTCGATCTCTTTATTTCTGAAAGGTCCAATTCAATCTTTTTCCTTTTTGTAAATCTTGTAGCTGGAGTTTTCCGATTCGTTCTCTCGATCATGGTAGAGGCTGACCAACCGTACGCGGTAAGGAGTGGATTGGGCCTTGCCAGACGGACGAAAAACTTGTTGAGGAAAGACCAGAAGAGACGGGGCTCTATGGGTTTTTTTTAAAAAAACAATATCTAATAAAAGGACTGTGAGTCAATAGTAAAATTTTAGGGTTTTTATTGTAAATTTATGACGTACCGTTGAATCAATCCTTGCTTTATAATTAGGTAGAGATAGAGATATCCGCTATGATCTTATTGCTGATTAAGTAGGGTGATGTAATTGGAACTAATCGAGAACCCATATCCTAACGATCTTTCCTAGCATGTTCAGTTGCTGCAGCATGGCTTGCTTCGAATCTCAGTCAAGAAAGCAGATCTCCCAACTTCACCCATAACTGCAGCGACGATGTACGAAAACATCTGGCCACTTCAGCTTGTCCCATGGGAAGCACCACAGATGCACAAGCATTGTAACCACTTAAGGCGTACGCCTAGACGTCCAGGCGCACCCAGCTCGCCTTGGGAAACAGTGGCGCCTTGTCGCCTAGGGCGTTCCCAGAATTCTTGGGATGCCTTACCGCCTTTGCAACACCACCTTTGAAACATGGATTGTAATGTATCTCCAAACTAACCGATTCTATACAGTTAAAAGGCCAACTACAAGTTGCATGCAACAGCATAAGAGAAACCGATACACTCATACGGTGCTCAAAAGTGAGGAATTCAGTTCGCACACTCACCCAGGATTCTGAAAGACTGCATCAAGCATATACTAGGTACTTTACATGTGCTACGTAGGAAATAAACTATTCCAGTCTGAAAAGGAGCAGGTAATCTTCGAGACCTCACATTAGCAGCACTCTAGAGTGTAGAGTCGAACCATCAGTTTACATCAAGTCTCTCAAAGAGGCTTCACTAGGCTGACATAGTGACAGCTCGTTCTCCACATGCATGGCCTTCTGGCACTTGCATATCATCAGTGGCAAGGCTACACTTAACATGTGCTGCACCTGAGGATGCTTAAAGAGTACAACCTTCTTCTGCTCGACTTCACCAACAGAATAATTGATTATACCCCAATAGCAGTCCCAAAGAAGCTCCATCAACCCATATGCACTGTTATCATAATCAGGACCAATTGAACTGATCTGGAGGGCTACAGGAGGTTGTGTACCAGTAGGAGCATGTGTCGGCTGGGCTTGAGCAGATGGAGTGCTTCCGGGTTCGAGGATTTTCATCAGATATTGGTTCTGTTGACATCTCAACTTCCAATGGTCTTGGTCCATGTTGCAGTATGGTATCTTGGAGATTATCCTGCTGTATTTTGCTTGATCCAACTTGCTAAGCTGACGAAGTCTCTGAGATATTCTTCTGATCAGAAAAAGGTTTGAAGACTCATCCAGCAGAGATGAGTGCTTGGGCACCAGATCTGCATAATAGCTTCTGAAGTGTCGCAGCAACCAAAGCAAATGCTGAAAATCGCAAGGCATGTCACCAGATTTGAAGATGCCATCCTGAATCACATTAGCAACAGCATTCATGTCTCTTTCTCTCCGCTTGATTTTGCACCTTTTCAGAAGCTTCATTTTACCTTCCTTCAGTTTAGGAGAGCCAAAACAAGTGAGGTAAATATCATCTAACGAGATCTCACCATTTAGCGACCACCCAGCCCAGTGAAGACAGATGAACCAGTCAATGATTGCTTTTGTTAAAAGCCGTGCCAAGTCAGTAGATTTCAAGTGTCGCTGATTTGGGCCACAGCCTGGTACATCAACCTCAATCACAGAATCTCCCCTCTTCATGAAGTCAAGCAGCTTAGAGTAACCCTCCGATTCTTTGCCAGATGTGAACTGATCCCATAACAACTCCTTGGCTAACATTGCAGCAAGCGGAAGTGGAACTAACCTCAGAAGGATCTTTTTCTGCAATTGACACAAACAAAACAAAGAAAAATATGAACAAAATTGTATCAGCAACATTAATCAGCAATATGAACTGGCAAGCAACAAAAATAGGCACTGTTAACTGGCGAACATGACGTAAGAGGTGTGCAATGAAATGCGATGCTTGTTAAGCCAGTATTTGCCATTGCAGGGAAAAAACATATATTGATGCTCATTTTTTTACTAATATAACAGCAGAGGAGGCCCCTACTGGTAATGGTTTTATATCCAAAAGAAGAAATGTGATCCTACTAAGAACAGAATCATAAAAATTAACATAAATGAATTGAAGCTTACGTGGACTTCTGTAGTTTTTTTTTGTGTAATTTCTACCAAAGATACCTTATGTGTCAAAGCAAATGGTAAAACTTGCACCACTACAAACACACACACACACACCCACCCCATGGTAAACCATCAGGTCGATAAAAAATTGCACACATGAACAACAATGACAACACTAACCTACCAAAAAAAAACATCTGCTATAAAATGAAACAATAGGCGGCATACCAGCTATAAGTCCATCAAATTCAACCTATAACATTTCATATTGCAAATAGCAATGCCATATGTCAACTACATGACAGGAAAATAACAGTAGTTTCAGGTTCAACTCTGATGTGGTTGAGTGGGTGAGGGGGCAGGGGAGGGGAATTCACGGTTTGAGCTAGACACAGCATAGAGTTTCCAGCAATTCAATTTGATGAGCGCTAAGATGGGAAGATTCAGCATGCTATTTCACAAATGTTTGCACCACTAGATAAGACAGCACAGTATTATGTCAGATCACAAACTGCAGACAACAATAGTGGCAACATGAATCTGCTGAAACCATCTGTACGAAGTAAACTAAGAAGCAGCTTCCTTTGCTGAGTGGTATCATATACATTATCCAACAATAATTCAACATTTCGACAATGATATGACTATGAGGTTTGACGACTATAACTGATCTTGGGAGGAGAGGGCAAATTCGCAGTTAGTTTCAGGGACGGCAATTTTGGGCAAGAAAGCATCTAGACAAAGAAAGAGGTTCCCCATCCTGACCTGATGAGGCGGATGAACACGAAGCCGGATGAGGCGGCTCAGACGAGATGACCTGATGCGGCGGCGGAGGGTTGGGTTGATCCTGACGGGAGGTTCGCGGCGCCGGCGGCGAAGATAAACCCTAGAAGATGAAATCGGAAGAACAAAACCCCGAAAATGTTAGGGAATCAGGTGGGTAGAGAAGAAGAAAGGGCAAAACTTCTGGTGGAAATAAAGATTCATTCGAAAACCAACCCGACGGCGAGGAGCTACTCGGACCTCCTCGTCGCCTGCCGCTCCTTGTCGCCTCGTCGCCTGCCGCTCCTTGTCGCCTTGCCGCCTCGGTGGCCGGTGGCGGGCGCAGCACGGTCTCCGCAGTGCCTGCCGCCGTGTATATACGAGTATTTGGTTATGACTAGTCGCAATGCCCGGGCGTGGTAAACTCTCTTCTCGCAAAAAAGACCAAACCTTACATGATTTTATATGGTCTATCTATCCACCATTAAAGTTGACCAAATAAGGCACATATTCTTGCAAAAATCAATTTCCCAAGAATTAGGACATCCCATACTAAAATACACGCACGTGTTTTAAAAAATCTAATAATAAAAATTTTATTGTTATTAAAAATCCAGGAGATAATAATTTTAGAGTACAATACACCAGCGGTCCTCGAACTTGTTCCGAGATATCATCTAGATCCCTGAAGTTTCAAAATGCATATTTGAGTCCCTAAACTTGCTAAACTGTGTCATCTAGGTCTAAAGTTTCAAAAATACCCCTATATTATTGATGTTTGTCCATCTCTTGATCTATAATTATCGATATGGTATAATAAAATAAAGTTATTTAATTATTGTGATGGAAATAACCGGTTTAGTTAGAGAAATAATATAAAATTTCATGCTTAATTGGCAGTCATGTCATCATGCATAGAGGTATTTTTAAAACTTTAGACCTAAATGACACAGTTTGGCAAGTTCAGGGACCCAAATATGCATTTTGAGAGTTCGGAGACCTATATGACACATCGGAACAAGTTTAAATACCGCCGGTGTATTTTACTCATAATTTTATATTTATAGCAATGATATACATATGGACGTATTTTCAAAATTTCTAATAACAAAAAAAATTCCACACCATAACAACCGCTGTATATGGCTACCTTTGGATGCTAATTAATGTACAAGAAAATTAAATTCAGAACATAATTTTAATATAATGGAAATTTTCTCTCTGTACATTCTGCAATTTCTAGTTCATATTGCCAAGCAAGAAAATAAGTAAAAATGATCCCTCCCACTCTTTTACATACATCCATGTTTTCTTGAATCCTATCTAGCCATTTTAATTCAATAGCTTCAGTCATGCTAAATGACATCACTGGATCCTCGAGACTTCAAAAAATCCTAGTAAACAAGTTTTTGTGTATTATAGGTACCAGTAAAAATTCTATCTCAAGAGAAAAGAACGAAAACATAGAAACTTTAGTACAGGGTAAGAAATGATGAGCTACATTTACTAAAAATGACAGAATTGGAGCTAACGCCACTAAGCAGCTCGATTTTATCATGTTTTTTCATAATCAACCTATCCTTATTGGTCGCCAAACCATATCTACATGAAACACATATCAACACGATGTTGGCAACTCGTAGATCAAGTACAGTAGTCTTCCATTGTTTGGAGTCTGCTACCATCATCAGCTTATTTAGCACCACTCACTGAACTCTCTACGGCATATATGTTTGGTACCTCCTAATTTTAGCATAAAATAAAAATCAACAAAGAAAGTAGGGATGCCTCAGCACTCCTGCTTTATAAAACAAAAATCAAAAGAAATAGACACATAAGAGCCCTTTTATTAATATTTTATCAGGCCGATCGTCTTTTATGAGCCATCAATAGTTTAGTGATGGTCATAACAGAGTAAGAATCAGACACTTTCAGCGATCAGTTGGATGTTCTAGATCTCGGGGTCCTAAGAATAAAAAGTTACCTCGAGAAACTCTATACTATAATGTTAATCTAAAATTTTCAAATATTGTAGCACGTGCTATCCTAATTTGTTACCCCAGATTTGCCAATCCAGTAGCATAGAAAAAAGATAGGACAAGATATTAATTTATAAACACAACGTAGTACCACGGAAGAAATAGAAAATGAATCTACCCATCTAACTGAAGATATGAAGCACATCCATCAACTAAAGATTTCAAAGCATTGCGAGTGAACTTGAAAGAAGAGTGGTCCATCAACTGAAGTACTGACACGATTGAACTGTATAGTGTTCAGAACTAAAAGGTCAGAGATTACCAAAATCAGAGTACTGAGGCAAGATAACTGAAGCCAACAAGGAAATTCTGAATATAATATATCTTACCAACCTACAAACTAAAGGTGAATGACCAATCCTTTATTTTACCAAGACAAAATCAAACTAACCTACTGCCAAAGCATATCAAGATGCTCTGCTCCTGCCTGTCATATTTTTTCCAGAGTATTTCAGTCGTGCAGTCAATGTAGCTAATTACCTGTAGGCAAGTTAATTCATCCCGCATATTAGTTATTTTATGTGGCTTCTCCTTGATAATAACTAAAAGTTTAATACAGTAGACAATCCCAGACTCCATGATCTCCTCTTCCCTTCCCATACATGGTGCAGGAGTCCTATGTGTGAAAGAGCATATACATTAGGAAAAACTCTTACCTTTCCAACTATAATGCCCTCTTAATTTTCATCGACCCAATGCATTAACTGAAGATATGCAAAGTAATTAATACCTATGAAACAGTGTGCCATTCTCAAAAGAATCATGTTCAACATGAAGTGCACAGTAGGATAGATAGTGATCAGACGAAATTAGCACCTCAACAATTTAGAGTGATCTTAGAATTATATATATTGAAACAAACTACTATTTCTAGAGGAATATAATTTACACTCAAGAGATATTATGTGCCTGACCACTTCTGCATGGTCCAAACACTATAGAATAACAGCAGAGAGCATTGGGAACATTGGGACCAATATCTCAATCTAACTGCTAAATTAAACCAAACCTAAACAAAATTCCCTCATGTGGATCACCTCGTAATAACCTGTCTCTTCCAATGCTCTAGGTAAAAGTTGGAGAAAATGATTTCTCTAAAAGAATAATAAAGGATTACACCATGCAAGTACCATATTTTTATATTCCCAATGTTTGACTAAAATATTGTCCAAAACAACATCTCAAAATAGCATGACAAGGAGGCAATCAGAGTATATCTGTTAAACTTAAACTCTTTGAATGCACCATTATCAAGAGAAAATTCACCCTGTTCATATTAAAAGCAGAGTCCTACCTACAACCATGTCTAATTTTCGGTTGCATCTAATAGTCATGGAAGATAGCATGGGTTTCTAGACCAGTGTTTAAACATGTAATCCCTGTAAGAGCAAGCAGATTCTCTATTCAGGAAAGTCCTCAATCATACAGTACTATAATGCAAACAAATGACATGCGGTGTGCAGGCTACATGACAGTAGAACAAAGGGATGAGCTATTATATCACATTAGAAAAAGTTGGCATCAGTAATTTTACAAATATTGGATTCAGAAATGCATGTTTGGTATATGTGGTGTGCAGGCTACCTGACTGCAGTGAAACTCCTCATACAGGCCTTGCTGGCTACTCCAAGCTATGCGCATCATCGGCACTATGTTCAGTGTCCAGATCCTTGTCTCTGTGTCCTTGAAGTCCTTCTAGGCGAAGTTACAGACCTTCTTCTTTCTCTTGAATCCTTGATGTCCACCAGGTTGTGCCTAAAGGTGTGGTGGTGCATTGGCTCCATGCTGCCAGCCTTGAACCGAATGTAAGCTGAGGTGCCGCTCTCCCGCACGATCTGCAATCTCGGCCCGGAACTGTATATGAAATAAAAAAGTTAAATGTATATATTCTACCAGACAAATCTTATTAGCACAAAGCAGTACCCCCTCAGAACATATTCAAAGCTGTTCTTGACTAACTTATACAGAACAAGCTAGAAAATTTCAGCTATCATGAAAGATCAGGTAACACCGTGCTAGAAAATAAAACAACCACCTAGAAGAGAATGACATATTACAAAAAAAAGAGGAGAAACCTGTCTCCACAAAAATTTTCATGTCCATCAGATTGCGTACTCTTTGATCATGAAATACAAAAATTCCCTCCAAAATGAAATACATTGACCTGGAAAATGAAATTAGACAAGCCACTTAGTTAGGAAAAGGGTTGGGAACTGTATCAGCTTCCACGAGTTTGCTACTTTTCAACACAGAAATAAGAAATAAAAGCATACAAAAATTGTCCAGAGTTATTCTAAAGGCCAATGGCATGAACTAACTCACAAAGGAAAGGCAACTTTATCATGCTGCCAGGTTTATAAGTGATTGCTACCTTCCTAAAGGTTTCGGAAGCCTAAGAAGCCTAAGGAGATGCACGTCGTCAATGTAGAAGCCTAAGAAGCCTAAGGAACACATATAGAAGCATGAATCATCCAGAGAAAATGAGAGATACCATCAATTTCGATGCCTTTGGGGACAAAAGGAACTGATCCAGTGGCAATTATAATATTCCTGGCAGTGATTTCTTTATCAGAGAAACCAACTTTTCCATATCGTACCTTTTGCTTTCCCTGATCACGGCATCAATGGAAACATGTATATTACAACACACATTATATATAAGTACAGAGAGCTAATTTCCATGTCTGTGCATAAGACATAGACACGCACAGTGTCTATCGCTGGACACAACTGATGTCATAATATTTACTGGAAATATACAGCTTGTTTGATTTCAGGCCAGACCACACAATTCAATTCAGTGGCCTCCTACCTAACTACTGCTCAATCAGCTCACAGGTATGCAACTTCCCTTAGTTACAAGCATATTAGGCAAAATCAACATGATTGAGAAACCAAAATGCAGGGGTACACATTTTTTGAGAAATCTTTATAGGATGTGCAACTAAATGTTCAGCACTAATAATTCTACATGCCTTTTCAGTTTTCGTCTCTCTTTTTCTTGTATCTTTGGTTGTTTGTCACCTCTTTATATTTAATGTAAATACAAGATTAGGGGCCACCCCTACTATTTCCTCCCCAAAAAAAGAGTAACATAGTTACATAGACATAAAGTAAGCCCAAAAGCTTCACACCCGTAGCTTTAATGCATGCAGCTAATTCAATAATAGTTTTAAGGTCTTAAACTTCTAGAGGTAAATGATAACCAGGGGCCCTGAACCTTGCACTTCTAGAGCCAAACCTTTATATTTGTGCTTTGTTTTGCCTATTGCTATTGGAAAGGGCTCCAAAAGGCACAAATAAAGATTTGTCTCTTAAACAAGGTACTGCAATGGACAGATCAAGTCAAGTTGTACTGATTGGGATATACATATATACAATTAGGTGTCCCAAAAGAGACAAGGACTCATAAAAGCGTCTAAACTAAATGTAGCCTTTTTGTCAATCTTGAACTATATAGATGAAACAGTTTGAAACAGCAAACCAAGACTCCCCAATTCATCTGATCATATTACCTATAGACCCAAAGATTTCATATGATGTTCATCATGAAGCTCCCGCATAGGTTTTTTTCATGTCATTAAAAAAATGACTGGGCTAATCTAGAAACTATTTGAAGTAGCTACAACCAGAGCAAAACAAGATATCAGAACTAACTTACTTCTTTCCAAGAAGCTGACCCATCCGAGCTTCCCACCTACCACACTTGTGCAGAGTAACACCCCTGTACTTTGAGCTCCCTCTTGCAAACCCAGTGCTTTGACGTCTGAGTATGTGAACAAACTCCTCCTTGGTCCAATTCCTCATCTAACAGCACAAACTAATCAATCAGGATCAATCAATCACACGCACACACCATGCGAAGAACAGTCAGGCACTCAAAAACAGAAACAACCCCTCGCACATTTGTTCCTGCATACCTGCTTCAAGTCATCCTCATAGTCCTTCAAATGGAAGTTGATGTCGACATCGAGGCCTCTGAACTTGATCGCAGCACGATCATAGGCCCTGCACAATGCAATCCATCAGTATCAGCACAGCGACAAGCATAATTTCCGGTAGAAGGTGACGCCCCTGTACTGCGAGCTCTGCGACCTGGGCCCGCGCCGGCTCTTCTTCCCGGCGGCGGGCGACGGAGGCGCGGCCACCGCCGCCGGCCCCTGCACCGACGCCCCGAGATCCGCCGCGTGGCGCGCCCACGGCCCCGGCGCCCCCGGCGGCGGCGAGGCGGCTGCGTCGGCGTCCGGGTGCGGCGAGGGGAAGAGCTGGCGCGTCACGACGGGCGGCGAGGGCTAGCAGCCCTCCTCGTCGGGGCTCTGTTAGCAATCACCGAGGGCAATCACGAGGAAATCAGAGGTAGAAAGGGGGATCCAGAGGAAGAACAGAGATGGCGGCCGCCGGAGGGCAGCTTGGGGAAGAAGAACAGTGATAACTTGTTTGTTACAAATTCCATACCCCTCCTCTCCAGAGCCCCGTGTACGAAGCTGATGAGGGCGTCGTGGAAGGAGTGGGTCCGGCGGGTACAAACGCTGGGTGAAAAAAGTTTTGAGAGGGAGGAGAAATTTTCTCTTCACTTTCCTATTATCCGGTGGAGGGAGGGGAAATTTTCTCTTCACTTTCCTATTTCCCGTGGTGGGAGATGGCGCCGGCGAAATTTTTTGAAGGGGAGGGGTGTCAAGTGGGTCCGGCGTGAGAGGTGGGTGGGTATTTTTTTGATAAAAAAGTGTTTCAATTTCCTTGGATCTTTGTAGTATAGATTACGAGGGATGAAATGGGCTGGCCCATGGTGGTGATCCGTTCTGGTCTTCTATTGGGCCAAGCCTCTTCTCCCGACCAAGGGACTAATAGCCCATGGAAATAAATCGGTGTGCGGGCTGCTTTCTTTATTTTTCGGATTTTTGGAAAAACTTCCGCGCGTGCGCGACTCCCACGGCCCTTGGTAAAACTGTGCATGCGGTAGCCGTAGCCCAAAATGCCAGTTAAGACCATCTTCCACATACTAGTCAAATCTCTACAACTTAATAAAACCAAAGAGGAGACAAAAACGTCGTCCGTCTTTTTTTGTCCGTCTGCTCCGCCGAGGTCGTCCTCGCCCGCACTCCTCTTCCCCGCCCACGTTCTCCCCCGCGCCCCGCTTCCCCCGCCCGCACCCCCGCCAGCCGCCCCGCAGGCCGGATCTCCGCCGCCGCCAGCAAGCCACCGAGACCATTAAGATCGAACGCCGTCAGGCCGGATCCACACCGCACTCCGCCAAGCCGTCGCCACCTCGACCGCGTGGATCTCCAACGTCGCCGCGCCGCCGCCGTCGGCCGTTCTTCTACCCTGCGTCGATCCACAGAGACCACCGAGATCCGCAACGTTAGTGTCCGTTACCCCTCCCCTCACCCTGCGCATCGATATATTGGCATTGTGCTGTGCTTCTGTGCTTATCTGTTCGAATTGGCAGATTGAAACACGCCAAGACCACCGAGATCCCCGACGCCAGGCCGCCGCCGCCGCCGCCATCGTGAGGATCTCCAATGCTGTTCTTCCACTCAGAGCGACGAGAATCTTCAGGTTTGTACAATTGCCTCTTCCTCCTTGCACCTAGTTTCCGTTGCTAGATGCATTGTTAGATGGCTGCTGGTGTGTGCCTTGTTTGCTGGTGGTGTGTTTTAGAACGATGGATGTTGTCTGATATTTATTCACATGAAATTTTCAGCAGTCACATGCTTTCTGAACAATGTCTCGTACTGTAATGTTTAAATACTTAAATCTTGTTTAAATCTTTGTTGCCATCTCTGATTTCAATCTGATATCTCAAGTTTATCTCATGTATGTGAAATTTTTAGGCACACTGAATTTCTGCTACTCTACATCTGAAGCTGTTCAAAACACCAGAGAAAATTAAGTGATCAAAGGTCAGATGCATGTTTGTCTGGAGTCTGGACCTGGACAGTAGCAGCAAAGGATAGGTGAGTTTGCTGGTGGTGTGTTTTAGATCGATGGATGTTGTCTGATATTTATTCACATGAATTTTTCATTTGATATATTTTTTTCCTTCTTTCAATAAGCTGGTATCAGGTTTCCTCTAAGTCAGGGTCCATTAGCAAGCTTCCCTATTCGAAATTTCAGCGAGGTAAATAAGCAGGAAATTGGCATTGTGCCCTGGCGAGGTAAATAAGCAATTCTGGTTGAAAAATTATTTCCAGTTCAATGAAAGCAAATCTTATTTTGATTTGTGCCCTGAATACTCACATGAGGTTTTCATTTGATATTTTTTCCTTCTTCCTGTGTGCTGGTGTCAGGATTCCTCCAAGTCAGGGTCTAATAGCAAGCTTCTCCATTCGAAATCCTCATCGAGGTAAATATCTAGCTCTTGCTCAATTTCTGTGTTTTCAAAAAGTGTTGCTTGGTGTCTGTATTGGCACCCTTATACTCTGGTTGGACCTTATGAAACAGTCTTGAGAAGGGTTTAGCATAATATCTGTTAATTGAGGGTTCATTTATTTTTTTACTACCGCGTCCAGGTCCAACACACACACACTGCCTTCACTTTGACCTCCGTTGCAAGTCCAACATGAGCAGCCTTCACTGCCATCAAACCTGGCAAGTCCAATGCGCTGGCCCAATTAGCAAACTCAGCCCATTTAACACCCACAGGCCCAAAACTTTTGGTCCCTCGTTCTCTACCGTCCATCAGGATCTTAACTTAATCTTAATAAAGTATTCAGCCCAAAACTGCGGCGAAAATTGTAGTTACTGCTTACTTTTTGAGGAGCTCTACATACTTTCCTAGCTTGGCGGTAAAATGTTGGTTACCAACAATAACTGGTTCCAAGGGTTGGAATTTTTATTATATATGTTTTGCTATGTTTCAGATTATCAAACAAGCTACACCAGGGGATCTACCTATTTTTTGTACCAGGCTACATTCATGGATCCTTCAAGAAATGGCAAAAACAGGATTCCTTTTGGGGACGTCACGAACACTACTACTCAATTCCTTTTTTTATGATTCTTATATATCTTATATATTCAAATTAATAATTTGAGTCTCTTACGTGCATGCTTTTTTCAGACTATGAATGCGACGAATCTGATTTGCAAATTATTAAAGAGATAAAAAAAATCCTCGTAATCCTGGGAAGGAAGGGCTTGTGTTGATAGATGGATTTCCTGTCTCAAGATATCACATCGGTTGCCTCTTCCAGCCTCAAGAACACGTGTCCGATGAGGTTTTAACATAAAATACAATGTGGAACTATTCCTGCATTTTTATGTTGTATAAATGCTAACATGTACACTTGTGTAGGTTCTAAATGCATACATTGCATTAGCAAGACGCCAGGATAAAATGGTGAGGAGGACAGGTGGCACAGCTTTCCTGTGTGATACCGTTGCAACTGCCTACATGCAGCGAGATGGTGAATCTAAACAGAGGTTAGACGAATATTATAGCCTCCGTGGAGGTACCATCGATGGAGTCCCTTATTTTGATGAAAGGGTGTTGAATTACCTGCGACATGACATGGTATTTATTTTGAATTAATTCAAAATTCAATTACCCCCTGACATTGTTGTAACTGATTGGTGTTTGATGCCTGTTTAGGTTTTTCTTCCAATAAACATCAAATATTGCCACTGGTATCTCGCTGTGGTCAATGCTAAATGCCATGAGATACAAATCCTTGATTCCTACTGTTCAGCTTTTTCAAGAGATGAACTACAATACATTGTGAGTTTTTCCAGCCTTACTATACTATGCATATGTCTCTGCATACAAGTGTATTAAATAAAAGTGTATCCATCTCAACTAATTTACAGCTCAATGGGATGCAACGTCAAATACATTTTACGGCTGAGCGCAATGCTATACCAGATACAACGTGGCCGAACTTCGATGTTGCTTCCTGGCCTTATAGAGAGGTTTTTGGGAAGAAACGAATGCAAACAGACGGGTTAGTCAACAAAACTTTTAATATGCAAACTAATAATCGTAATTGTTGTTGTTTTGTCATAATTTTCATTTACTGTAGTTGTTCGTGCGGCCTATTCATGGTAAACTACATGGAATATTGGACTGGGGAGTCTCTGTCGGACATTTTCACTCAGGTTGGATCGCATGGATTGCATGAATACTTTTATATTAGTACTTATAAAAGCTAATCATGGATTTGACACTGCAGCATGATATGAGACTATTCAGACCAAAGATGGCTGCAATATTGCTATTGACAGATTTTAATGAAAGGAAAGGGCGGCCTAAGTTCGATAATGACACGGATACTGGAAGCCCAAATGATTGTCAGATTCTAGATGAATCTGACTGGATATGTACTCAGAGCAAAAAGAGGAAACAGGCGGATGAAGGCGATGAGTATTCTGGACAGCTTGCATTAGCGGGGAATGCATCTACTCAGCAAAATTTGACAAAACGCCATAATGATCGTGCTGGGGACGAGTGCATACCTGCTTCAAGTCATCCTCATAGTCCTTCAAATGGAAGTTGATGTCCGCATCGAGGCCTCTGAACTTGATCGCAGCTCGATCATAGGCCCTGCACAATGCAATCCATCAATATCTGGAGGCCATGGAGGAAGAGAGGTAGGAATTAGACGGTAACTTCACCTCTAATCAGTATAAGGTGACCATATCACAGTATGCATTCAACCAAACACAAGCTATGTAGTGCAGAATACCTTAAGGGCGCGTTTGGTTGCCTATAGAGGTCCAACCAGGATTTTTGTGATAGAAATTTTATCTGATATCCTAATATAAATTATTTTGCAGACTCTTTTGCCATGGAAATTTAATAGAAACTTTATGTTGTATGTGATTGATCACAAGAGTAAAAACACTACTATTATTTGCACCCAACCTATACGGGATTGTTTTAAAGATGAGCCATGGAAACAATACATTTTGAGAATGGTAGACATTATTCAAATGTATAGATCTGCTATGAGAGTACATCAGCCTGGATGGGAAGAGCATCTTTTTGAGTGGAAGCATATAATTGCAGATGGAATCTCAAAGAACATTCCTATGTAACTATCTTTCAATTGTCATCCTATTGGGTACAAAAAATAATTTTTTTAAAGGATCTGGGTTGACCACTGATTTTGCAACAGACATCTAACTGGATATATCATTCTTCAATATATGACCTCGATCCACAATGCAAAAGCCACTACAATTTGTACGGTAAGTATTTTGGTATCTTGATATGTACTTTTCAATCAAAAAATCACATGTAATAGTTTTACAAATTTACATATATGTGTTGCTTATACAATACATAGGATGGCAAAACAATGCGGCAAGACTTTTTGATAGACATATTATGGTCGAGGGGGAATGCGTATCGAACGAGGCTTCCCAAAGGCGTACAAGACTACCTTACCCGCATCACAGGAAAAATCTTTAAAATAGAGATGCTCAGAAATATTGTAATATTTAGAACTTGGTGTGAATACTAATTTAAATTAGATTGTTTGTTTTGTTTAAATATTTTGTTGCCCGTAGCAACGCACGATGACCAAAGAGGAGAAAAAACGTCGTCGTAAAACGATGGCCTCGCGAGCCTCGCTCCGCAGCCTCGCCTCCACGCCCACGTTCTCCACGCCTCCACGCAGCAACCGTCGGTCTCCACCTCGCCCGCCTACATCTCCGGCTCCTCCCGTGCACCCGCCTCCTACCCCGCACGGCTCGGCTCGCCTCCCCGCCTCCTCCCGTGGCCGCTTCCCCGGCTCCCCCTCCCGCGCGCCCGGAGCCGTCCGCCGGATCCGCCGCCTCGCCCGCCCGCGGCGGCCTCCGCCGCCGCCGCCTCACACGCCCGCGGCCCACCTCCGCCGCGGCGGACGACCTCCACTGCATCGACGACCTCGCCGACCTCGTGCGACCTCTTCCCTTCGCCTCCGTTGGTGAGTGCAGTGCCCTTCGCGGGCCCGTTCGCCCATAAGGCCGCCGCCGCCGAGGGAGAGGCGTCGCCTGTAGGACTCGCTGCCGTCTCCCTCTCTCCGTCTTCCTCTTCCTCTTCCTCTCTCTCTCCCCGACGGCGGCCTCTACCGCTCTCCTCTTCCTCTCCTTCTACCCTCTGCTTGATCTAATCCCTAGCATACGCTGCCGAGCAGTCCCCTCTCCAGCTCTCTCTCTCGTTCTCCTTGCCACCACGAGCAGGAGTAGCGGCGGCGGCGCATCATCTGAAGGCGGCGGCCTGGGGCAGAGCACCAACGAGAAGGTGGAGCACAGGCCCTTCCCCGAGCAAAGGTTCTTCTCTATCGAGTAGCTCCAGGTACAGACTCGGATCACTTCGTCTCCCGTCGAAACTCTAGCTTCTTTTTTGGTTTGATTGGAGTTCCCCTTGTTGTTGCAGATTCTCGATCACGAGGAACTAGGTTTCTTTAGTGGGTTGTTACAGTCCGATGTGAAATTCTGCTTGTTTGTTTCAGCTTGTGATTCTAAAAGCTACAGTTCACAATTCCAAGCCGAAACAAATAGGACCTTACTGTCGTATGTAGTGGCTAATGCTTCTGCCATTCTGGCGCACTATGAAAGCACATCATAACGATTTGTTTCTCTCTTTCCCCACCTTTTCTAGGTGTGATTCAGTTGTGGTGGCGAATGGACGGAAGGATAAGATAGCCTCTGGTTTGTTGAACCCATTTGCTGCGCCTTTAAGGTTGCGCAAGAGCAGATTGCCAAGGGAGGCTATTCCATCACACTTGAGCCGGATTCAGAGAATGATGCGTCATGGTTTACTAGGGGCACGGTGGAGAGGTTGGTGCTTGGCTTCTCTTCATCTTGGCACCCAATTTCATTTCACAACATCAGTGGTGGCGATTTGCATTTTTTTTTCTTTAGGTTATTGGGGTGGTGATTTGCATGGTTGGCTTTGACAGGTTTGTTCATTTTGTCAGTACACCGGAGGTCCTGGAGCGGTTCACAACCATAGATTCTGAGATATTGCAGATTGAGGATGCCATTGCCGTTCAGGGCAATGACACTCTTGGGTTGAGATTTGTAAGTACACATCTTTACAGGATAACTTGTGATCAATGTAGTAATATAAAAAATGAGATGTTCTTATTTGCACTTTGTTAAGTGGAAGATCATAACGGGAAATCGGTGGACTGCTTGGAAGATGAAATATTGAA
>OAMR01000605.1:373349-399594 GCA_900205405.1 Echinochloa crus-galli
ACCGACCTCGACGACCTGAGGTTAGCTACTGAAACTCGGGCATCAGATTTGATCCCAATTGAATTAATATGGGTGCTTGAGATTCGATAGCCTGCATTTAGAACTAGCGTATTAATCCATTACTAAATACGCTTGAAAATAACCTTGGTCATATTTGGTGCAAAAACCATAGCAATGTTGCGAGCATTCATCTTGTTGTAGCTTTCATTTTCCACAACATCTGCCATAAGATTGATGGCCCATTCAAGTAATGCTGCTTCGACAGGAGGTATCGTACTTGCAAGGTGGCCAAATTCTTCTTCAGTGTTGCAGTGCATCACTTGTTCTGGAGTCAACGAGTCCAATACTCCACTTGGAAGTTCCCGAAACCATGCCTATAGTCAGCACCACACATTAATCATATTGGTGGGTGTGTATTGATTCTTGGGTATGTTTTAAAATTACAGAAAATGACAGTGCTAACCTATATATGCAGAAGTTTGCCATGCTAAAGAAACAGAGGTACTGCTAATGAAAACAAGGGAAAGCACTTGCGCACACCTTTATCAGTCCAGCGAGGCAGTGCAAGTAAACACCATCTGGAACAGCTCCTCTGTTTAGTTGATCCCTCACATATAGTTCTTGGCTATTGTCTGCATTTATCCTGAATATCCCTTCAGCCTAATAGAATAAGAAAACAGTATTTTCAGAACCATGGGTGCTGCCACTCTGACAACAAAATTGTCCCATTCCTTACCTGAAGACCTCCAAGTGAATATAACTTCCTTTGCATTGTCAAGAGTATTGTTGGCACACTGTTTCCTCTTCTATCATACGAGCATTGCATGGAAGTTGGTGAAACTCCAAATACGCTTACACTGGATGCAGAAATAGACAGTTTGATAACCGTAAATTATGTCAGGCTTCAACAAGTAGACTAAGTTACAGGGTTTTCCTTAAGGAAAATAAAAATTTGATGCAAACACAAGTTAAGGCCTTAAGCTTGTGGAATTCCTCGGTGCAACTGAAAGGCTATGGATGAGATACAACAATACCAGGACAATAGGTAACTACTCTAACTAAACAAGACGAATAATAAATTTGAAGTATCTTTGCCTCTCTGGAGATGAATAGAAAACTGAAAAGAACAAAGCATCCCACCTCTGATTTAGGCTTTAGCGGGGAGCTTCAATTGTTCTTTTCAAACTCTACTTGGCATTGCAAATTTCCTGATGGTTGACAATGCCCAAGAAAAATGAAGATAGATGCCATACATGTCTATCCACCTTATCGGAATAGATGGCCAGTCAGGACAAATGAAGATATGTACCATGATTGGAGCCAGTGATTGATCCAAAATGTTAGGCCATTGCCCTTTTTTTCAGAACAGGGTACATGCTTTAGAAATGTAGAAAGTGTTAACCTTAGAATTATACATATTTTCTACTGATAGGGAAGAGGCAAGTTGAGGCTAACCGGATCAGAGAGAAGTACCCTGACAGAATTCCTGTAAGCTTCTACCCTCCTGTTTACTCTGCATTCTTGTCCAACTGTAATTCCTCTAATATATTGCAATTTGTGTAATGCAGGTGATTGTTGAGAAGGCTTAGAGGAGTGATATTCCTGTGATACGGGCTAATCTACCAATACGCCGGGGAGAAGAAGGAACCTCAACTAACTCGCCCTCCCTTGGAGGCTCTGAGATTAGAGATAACTTCTTCCTTAATCCATTCCAATTGTTGCACCCGATTACATATAGCCCTTTGGCTCAACTAACTCCTGGACTCTTCCTAACAAACCTTATCTAACAAACTGAATATAACTGAATACAAATCTATTACTACTAGCCACTTGTAGACGCCGGCGCCTTGTTCCTGCGCTGGAACTTCTTCCCAAAGAAGGAGTCCATAACACTTCCGCCCTCCTGACAGAAAAGCTCGTCCTCGAGCTTGAAATCAGGGTAAGTTTCTTGGAACGCCGGCAATGGTTCCCAAGTCGCCTCAGCAGCACCACGACCCGCCCACTTGACCAACAAGTCCCATGAGTTGCGAGAGGGCCGTGCGCGCCCGGCCATGCACCAGCGGCGGAAGAGCCACAATTGCTGATGGCACGGCACCCTGGTGCTTCTTGAGAAAGACCACGTGAAAGACATCGTGGATTCGAGCTTTAGGCGGTAAACGAAGACGGTATGCCACCCTGCCCACACGTTCCACCACCTGAAATGGACCATAGAACTTGGGAGACAGCTTGGAAGAGGCGGTCGGCGTAATGCCAGATGCCGAACGCTGATGCAAGCGCAACCATGCCCATTCGCCCACCTCGAACTCCACGGCGCGGTGAGCCTTGTCGTAGGAATTCTTCATGTAATCTTGGGCGAGCAGCAGACGTTCCCTGATCTCAGCGAGAAATTCATCGCGTTGTTGCAGCTGTTTGTCCAACGCCACGACTCGTACAACCCCCGGCTGGTAAGACAGGATCGTCGGCGGGTCACGGCCGAACACTACCCGGAACGGCGTTGTCTGCAGTGAGGACTGGAACGAGGTGTTGAAGCAGTACTCCGCCCAGGGAAGCCAACGGAGCCAGCTGTGCGGCCGGTCACCCGCAAGGCAGCGCAAGTAGACGCCCAACACCCGATTGGCCACCTCGGATTGGCCGTCGGTCTGCGGCCGGAACGCAGAACTCAACCGCAGCTTGACGCCAGCCAAAGAAAAGAGCTCCGTCCATAGCTTGCTTGTGAAGACGGGATCACGGTCACTGACGATGGAGCTCGGTAGGCCATGGAGGCGAACGATGGTGTCGAAGAAGGCGCGTGCCACGGAGAGCGCCGTGTATGGGTGGCCCAAGGGGATGAAGTGAGCCATCTTCGAGAACCGGTCGACCACAGTCAAGACCACTGATTTCCCCGCGACGCGCGGGAATCCTTCGACGAAATCCATCGCAATGTCGCTCCATATTGTCGATGGGACGTCGAGTGGCTGAAGCAATCCCGCCGGATGGAGATGATCGGTCTTGTTGCGCTGACACACCAAACAGCTCTTGACATAGTCGCGGACGAGCTTGGCCGCCTGTGGCGTGTAGAACGACGCTCGCACGCGGTTCAGGGTCTTCTGGGAGCCTTCGTGTCCCGTTCCATGCGTCGTCTCCAGGATTTGCGGCCACAACGCCGACGACGATGGCACGAAGATGCGGCCACCGTGCAGCACGAACCCGTCCACGACGGTCCACGCCGCGCCGGCCGTGCCGTCCGCGATCTCCTGCTTCTTGGCCACCACTTCCGGCAGCTGTTCCGCCTCCTGACGAAACTCCTCAAACAACGCGAAGTCCGGACGAGACACGGCGTGCGCCAGAACCTGCGGCTCGCACTCGTCGCGGCGCGACAGGGCGTCGGCCGCCGCGTTCTGCTTGCCGGGCTTGTACTCAACCTGAAAGCTGTAGCCCAGCAGCTTGCTTACCCACGTGTGCTGTGGAATCGTCGAAAGACGTTGGTCGAGTAGATGCTTCAAGCTGTAGTGGTCGGTGCGCACGATGAAGGACTGTGCCCACAAGTATGGCCTCCAATGTCGCACCGCGTGCACCAAACCGATCAGCTCGCGTTCATAGGCGGCGAGCTTGGCGTGTTGCGGGGCGACAGTCTTGCTGTAGAACGCGATCGGTCCCTCGCCCTGGTGAAGCACTGCACCGAAGCCGGAGCCGGAGGCGTCACAGTCCACCATGAACGCCTTGGTAAAATCCGGAAGCTGGAGCACTGGACCGGTCGTCAGGGCGCGCTTGAGGTCGTCAAATGCATCCGTGGCCGCTTGCGTCTACTTGAACGCCTCCTTCTTCAACAGGCTTGTGAGAGGGGCCGCAATCACACCGTAATTGGCGATGAACTTCCGGTAGTAACCGGTTAGGCCCAGAAAACCCCGGAGTGCCTTTGTGGAACGGGGGCGCGGCCAATCTTGCACTGCGGAAATCTTGGCGGGATCCATGGACACCACGTCGTGGGAGATGATGTGCCCCAAGTACTGAACCCGCTGTTCGCCGAAAACACACTTGGATTTCTTCAGGACGAGGCCGTTGGCGCGCAGCACTGAAAGGACCGTGCGCAAATGTTGCAGGTGCTCCGTCAGCGAACGACTGTAAATCAAGATGTCGTCGAAGAACACCAGGACGAAGCGCCGGAGGAACGGCTGGAGGACCGAGTTCATCAATGCTTGGAACGTGGACGGCGCGTTCGTGAGCCCAAAGGGCATCACCAGGAACTCAAAGTGGCCGTGGTGTGTTCTGAACGCCGTCTTGTGGACATCGTCGGCGAACATCCTGACTTGGTGGTAGCCACTGCGGAGGTCGAGTTTGGTGAAGAATGTGGCACCCCTGAGCTCATCCAACAACTCCTCAACCACCGGAATCGGGAACATGTCGCGCACGGTGACCGCGTTCAGAGCGCGGTAGTCCACGCAGAAGCGCCACGAGCCATCTGGTTTTCACACGAGCAGGACCGGGGACGAGAACGCCGATGTACTCTCGCGAATAATGCCCTGCTCCAACATCGCCTTGCACTGGGCCTCGATCTCATCCTTGAGCAACTGCGGATAGCGGTAAGGCCGGACTGAAATCTGTTTGGTATCTGGCAGGAGGTGGATACGGTGATCAAAGGCCCGTGGGGGCGGGAGACCCTTAGGTGGCTCGAACAGGTCCGCGAATTCCTGCAACAGGAGGTGAAGCACATCGCTGCTGTCGGCGAGCTGCAGCCGTGGTGAGGGCTTGGCGTTGATGCCGAACCATTTGACGCGCCGGTCGAGATGCCAGAACGCCATTGTGAGTTTGGAGAAATCCCATAGAATCGGTCCCAGGGTCTTGAGCCAATCGCACCCCAGGACGACGTCGTGGCCGCCCAATGGTAGGACGTACAAGTCGACGGTGAATACCTCGTGATCGATGTGGACCGGCACCACCTTGCACACGCCCGAGGATGGCACACGATCGCCGTTGGCCACGCCCACCGTGAGGCCCGGGCGCGGGGTTGGAGTGAGGTCAAGCTGCCGTGCGGCTGCTTCATGGATGAAAGAGTGCGTCGAGCCCGAGTCCACGAGCGCGTTCATGGAGGCGCCGTGTACGGTGACCGCAAGCTGAAGCGTTGAGGCCGTCGTGACGCCGGTGATCGCGTGCAGGGAGATTGCGACGTCGTCCTCGTCGGAGCTGCCGCCCGAGGAGTCGGATTCGAGCTCGAGGAAGTAGATCCCTTTCATCGTGCATTGCTTGACGTGCTCGCGCGAGAACTTCTCTGGGCAGTTGTAACAGAGGCCCGCGAGACGACGCTGGGCCATCTCTTCCGACGTCAGGCGAGTGAAACGCGCGCCAGGTGGAGCGGCCACCTTCACCGGCGCACCGGGCGTTGTCGACGTAGAGCCCGCGGAAGTCGCCTTCGGAGTGGAGGGCGCCACGGAGCCGGACCGGGGCACCGGCCGAGACAGACGGCCTGTCGATCGGCCGGGGTCATCCACAACTTGATTGCGGAGTTCGTAGGCGCGAGCGAGGGCCATTGCATCTTCCAGGGTCTCCGGCTTCTGCATCTCCACATCAATGCTCATCGGTTGCTGCAGACCGGCCATGAAAATATCAATCTGTTGGCGTTCAGTGACATTAGCACAACGCGCCAACAGCTTGAGGAATTGATCTTGGAAGTCCGCGACGGATCCCGTGCGACGCAGCTGAGTTAGCGCGCCGAGAGCATTGCTGCGCACGGGCGGGCCGAAGCGCTTGTTGATTGCCTCGACGAACTCCGGCGATGTCGGAGTAGAGCCGCGGTTTTCCTTGAACCGGTAGTACCATTGGCTGGCCGTTCCCCTGAGGTGAAAGGCGGCTGTGAAGACCTTCATGTCTTCCGTGGTTTCATGCAGCTGGAAGAACTGCTCCCCCTTGTGGAGCCAGTCCAGGGGGTCTTCGGCGCCGTCGAACTTAGGAAACCGCAGCTTGGGCCCTTGCGGCGCCGGAGGTGGAGCGGGACCGCCACCGGTGTTCTGCGAGGACGACGCGTCGAAGCGATGTTTGCTCGTGAGCACCTGGGTCTGGACGTTGTTGATGTTGGTGTTGAGCCGAGCCTGCTCCGAACGGATGGCGGTCAGATCGGCGGTCGTCTTCTTGGTCATCTCGGTCAGGGTGTCGAGGAGTTTGCTCGTGACGTCCTCGACGGCTTTCTCCAGGGCAGCATCGAGAGTTGCTTGGGTGATCGGGGTGTCCCCCATGGTGGCGGTGGTGCGGTGGGGTTTAGCGGCGCGCAGAGAAAACGATGGGGGAGTGGGCGGTGGCAGAACAATCTGCTCGCACAGGCGCAGGAAGACACAGCTGATACCAGAGTTGATACGGGCTAATCTACCAATACGCCGGGGAGAAGAAGGAACCTCAACTAACTCGCCCTCCCTTGGAGGCTCTGAGATTAGAGATAACTTCTTCCTTAATCCATTCCAATTGTTGCACCCGATTACATATAGCCCTTTGGCTCAACTAACTCCTGGACTCTTCCTAACAAACCTTATCTAACAAACTGAATATAACTGAATACAAATCTATTACTACTAGCCACTTGTAGACGCCGGCGCCTTGTTCCTGCGCTGGAACTTCTTCCCAAAGAAGGAGTCCATAACATCCTGACATCGATAAGAAAAAGTAAGTTCTCAACTTCTCTGTGTTACCCATAACTGCAATACTCTTTACCACTAAATTATATTATAGTTTTTGATACTGATGGCACAACGGCACTGGTAGAAATACCAAAAGACCTAATGAAACAGGGGATCTGCCTATTTTTTGTACCAGGCTATATTCATGGATCCATCAAGAAATGGGAAAAACAGGGTTCCTCTGTTAAGAAGATAAGACCAGATGGAAATACATGATGTAAATGGCAGTCCAGTTTACATCGGGTCAGCTATGGAATTGTTCATAATGTTGACTAATAATGCCAATACCTCTGTTCACAGCAATGTATTTATGAACTCTCAACTACATATTCTTGTGACTCGTGTATGCAGATGGGAGCGAAATCATAAGTCAGCAGCCGGATGAGGCCGATGAAACCGACTACATGAACATGGGTACTGCACCAGATGATGACGAAGGTAATCTTTCTTGCATGTTGCTCTTGATAATAAATACTAAATGGTTCAGGCATATCCATTTTAACGCAACATCGAGCTGTGAACTATGCTTTTTATTCTGAATGCTTGCTTTGTGGTGTACTGTTCCAATATGTAGCTTTTCAATAGATTTGCAATTATTTCCTTTTTATCAGCCAGACATCTACTATTTGTACTGTTCCAATATGTAGCTTTTCAATAGATTTGCAATTATTTCCTTTTTATCAGCCAGACATCTACTATTTGTACTGTTCCAATATGTAGCTTTTCAATAGATTTGCAATTATTTCCTTTTTATCAGCCAGACATCTACTATTTGTACTGTTCCAATATGTAGCTTTTCAATAGATTTGCAATTATTTCCTTTTTATCAGCCAGACATCTACTGTTTGTACTGTTCCAATATGTAGCTTTTCAGCATTAGGCTCAAAATAATAAGCAAAAGGGTTCTGTATGGCGGTTCAACTTTATGAAATGGTGTAGGTGTTTCAATTCAATATGTCTTATGAAGTTTTGTCGCCCAGTTTTGTTTCCTTGGCCTCAACCAGTGATTCTCAATAGGAGAATAGAGGTATTTCATATCTCTGCAATTTTTCAACTCCATATGGAGTAAGTGGTTTATATTCAACTCCGTTTCATATCTGTTTAATTTTTCAACTCCCTGTTTCAGCTACCTTCAACATGTTTTTAGTGTCATTAGGTGCACGTAATTGTTTTTTATGCAATAATAGTGAAGCATTATCGTGACAGAACATCATGACACGGTTGGACAACGTCCGGGAGAAGAGGACCCTAAGGCCTGTAAGAGGCGGATGGATAGAGAACGGTTGGCATCGATGTCTGCTGAGAAGAGGAATGAGCATAACAGGAGAAGACGTGAGAGGAGGATGGAGAAAAATGTTCGGATCGACGAGAGTGAACCAACTGAAAAGCATGGGGGTGAGCTGCTTTGTTTCTATTACCTGTGGTTCTTGCACTCATATTTAATTTATTGTAAGTGAGCTGCTTTGTTTCTGTTAATCTGGTCCACAAAAGATATCTCTACTTTTTCTTCCTTCGAGATATTGTCAACTGAACTTGGTAATATTGTGCCCAGTTTGATACCAAGGAAGCACACACATAGTTCTGCTACAGGTGCTCATCTTTAAAAACTTGAATTTAGATGGGTTTGTTTCATGTAGAACATCCAATGGTGGCTAGCTTTTAAATTTTTTGATAGTACCAAACTGTTTTAACTATATGCTCTGGATGAGCATTAGTTCAGTTAGCCTTACAAATATGTCCTGTAGTATGATATAGGTTTTGCAAATACTAACAGTATTTGAGTTATGCTAAAAAAATTTGAATTATAAGTCACTGTCTAAGATTTACCATGAGTTTATCATGCCATTATCTCAGAGACTGAAGGTGTATTCAGAATAATTAGTAACTGCTATTTTTTTATGTTTGTGGGGATAACAATTACATTTTTTTCCTGTGATCATATAGGCAACATATGTAGCAACACGGCAGTGCATTTTCAAGGCTTGGTCAGTCGAGAAGGCCATCGCTCTCTTGTGATCTGTGCTGCCAAGCGATGCCATTCCTACTGAACCACTAGAGTAATTTGTTGCTTGAGTTTATTGGTATGGCTTGGGTATGTTGGCACCCCAAACAAAGCCTCAGTGTTTGCAATATGCTGAGTATGCATGAGCCCTCGTGTTGGGGAGATGAGGCATATGGAACCGATGATTTGTGTATTGAATTCGATTTTATCTCACATTGTCTTCTTGTCATAAACCTATTTAGCCTATTTTTTCTGTGTATTAAGAATTACTTGTGCATATCTACCAATTAGTAATTGACAAATTAGTTTTTAATTTAATTAGTGAATGGTTGGCTCTATGAATTCAAACCTATTTGTTTATTACAAGTTTTACAAATATACGTTTTAATAACACGTGCTTGAGTGATTTGCATCGACATCCGGATTACCGTAAAAAACCCAGTGCTTGGTCGTTGGCCCAAGCAATTGGTGGATGGAAAATTATGGACTATGACCACAATCGCTGCAGATTTGTATGGCTGCCCCTTTTTTATTTTTTGTGATAGAAATTTTATCTGATATCCTAATATAAATTATTTTGCAGACTCTTTTGCCATGGGAATTTAATAGAAACTTTATGTTGTATGTGATCGACCACAAGAGTAAAAACATTACTATTATTTGCACCCAACCTATACGGGATTGTTTTAAAGATGAGCCATGGAAACAATACATTTTGAGAATGGTAGACATTATTCAAATGTATAGATCTGCCATGAGAGTACATCAGCCTGGATGGGAAGAGCATCTTTTCGAATGGAAGCATATAATTGCAGATGGAATCCCAAAGAACATTCCTAGGTAACTATCTTTCAATTGTCATCCTATTGGCTACAAAACATAATTTTTTTAAAGGATCTGGGTTGACCACTGATTTTGCAACAGACATCTAACTGGATATATCATTCTTCGATATATGACCTCGATCCACAATGCAAAAGCCACTACAATTTGTACGGCAAGTATTTTGGTATTTTGATATGTACTTTTCAATCAAAAAATCACATGTAATAGTATTACAAATTTACATATATGTGCTGCTTATACATAGGATGGCAAAACAATGCGGCAAGACTTTTTGATAGACATATTATGGTCGAGGGGGAATGCGTATCGAACGAGGCTTCCCAAAGGCGTACAAGACTACCTTACCCGCATCACAGGGAAAAGTCTTTAAAATAGAGATGCTCAGAAATATTGTAATATTTAGAACTTGATGTGAATACTAATTTATTTGATTGTTTGTTTTGTTTAAATATTTTGTTGCCTGTAGCAACGCACGGGCACGATCCTAGTCGTTTTCTAAAGCTAAATTTAGCTATTGTTAGAGAAAAAATGTTTCCAACAGAGCCTATAAATGACCCTTTAAATTTAGTGGCTTTCCATAGCACCTTATTCACAAGCTAGCTAGCCTACCTCACTAGCCATCTTTACAAAATATGTTGGATTACCCCCATTGAATTAAATGGCTTTCTATTTTTACAAAGGAGCTATAATCTCCATATTTAGCTAACACAGTACAGAGTCTCTTGGAGATGCTCTAAGTTATGTACTATGATTATTTTATACTCCCTCTGTTCTAAAATACACTATAAATTTGGCCGCTCGTTTTGTTTAAATTTTTGTGCAAATTATAATAGTAGGTGTCAGGTCTCATAGTATTATTTTTATGTGAAATTATATTAGGAGAATGCTTTATTACCACGTGATAGAGAGAGTGAGGTTTTGGAGCGCCTTTCAAGCTTCTTTTGTTTTGGAGCTTTGCTTATTGGGTTTCAAAGTATTTAGTAGGGGAAGACCCCCTACATATTTTTTATAATTTTTATTATTCTAAACCCAGTTAATTCGCTCCCACATGGAGTTGAATCTGGGTCTGCTGTTACTCAGGTGCTCTAATCATTAGGTTAGAGACCCTTTCAGCAGAGTATTCTACATAGATGACAGATATCCATTATTTGAATTTGAATACTTTTTCTTTTTCTATGTGATTTATTAATTATTTATCTAACCTAAGATCTTTTTTCTTTTTCTCTTAGAATATTCTTTTAGATTTTTTGACGAGTGGAAGGATGCTGGGTTCCTCGCTCGAACTAGGAAGCCATCACGGCAACATGCATGAGATGGGATCGACATCGATCGTGACGAAGTGTGTGGAAGGGGATTTTTGTGGTGTCCATGATTTTAAAAGTTATTAATTTTTAGTAGATTCTCTATGTCTTGATATTTTTATGAAACCATCGGAAATATGAGAATGCTTTTTGAAAGAGCAATAATTCTACAAATCTTCTCTCTACTATATAAATCTAAAATCACTTGTAGAACTTCAATTTTATATATGCTCTTAGGGAACACAAGAAATCGAGAAACTAACTACACACCTTGATGCCATCGAACGAAAATGAAATAAATTGGCTCCAATCTCAATTCTCAAATCACTTTGGCGCTGACGGGAGCGAAACCAATATGGAGCTCCCGCGTAAACCAGAACTTTTCCGCTTCCTTAAATGAATCCTTAAATGAAGGCAAGGGGAAAAAAAATCCAGATCAGCCGGGAAAATGGAACCAACCGAGGGCGGCTGCGGCGTCCGCAAGAAGCCGAAGGGCGCAGCGGCGCCCCCCGCCGTGGAGTCCACCGGCGACGACGTCCTCGGCGAATCTTCCTCCGCCTCCCCGACACGGCGACCCTGGCGCGCGCCGCGCTCGCGTGCAAGCGGTGGCGCCGCGTGGCCTCCGATCCGGCCCTCCTCCGGACGCTTCCACTCCCTGCACGGACCGCCGCCGCTGCTCGGATTCATCATGTCGGGGCCGCCCCCGCGGGCCTTCGCCGTCAGGGCCCGACCGCCGCAGTTCCTCCCCGCCCCTTCGCGCAACCCCCACCTCAACGCCGCCGCCGCGCCGCGCGACATCCACCTCGAGGACTTCGCCGCCCAGAACCCCGCTCCGGCTCCGTCATCGACGAGTGGCTCCTCCGCGGCTACGACGGCGGCCGCCTCCTCCTCTCCTACGGTTCATCGAGTACGAACAGCTCGCCGTCTACGACCCCATCGCGCGGACACCGACTTGGTCTGCCGCCCCGACATCATGCAGTTCGACTTCGAGTTCGTCGCCGTGCACTACGCCCTCCTCGTCGACGAGGCTGACGCCTCCTTCCGGGTGGTCGGCGCGCAGTTCTGACGGCCTCATCAGGGCCGCCGTCTTCTCTTCCCGGACGGGTGAGTGGGCACCGCTCCCGCCCCCGTCCCCGCGCGCGCCCGGGTCCTGGAGGATGCGCGGCGGCATGCGCGCCGGCCGGTTCGCGTATTGGCAGTCCAACACCAGGTTGGATAGATGCTTCTACTCTGACCAGATCGAGCGATGCTTGGTGCTCGACACGACCACCATGGAATGGACGCTCATCCAGGTGCCCTTCCCTGCCAAGGAGTCCTACTGTGTCGCCGACATGGCCGAGCACGGTGGGCTGTGCCTTGTGTCCAGCAAGGACCAATTCGTGCAGCTCTGGGTCCGTGACAACAATGGTGGATGGGTGATCAAGAAGCAGGTCTCATTGCTGAAGCAATTTGGGTTGTTGAAGAAGCTGCGGCATGATGAGTGGATGAAGAGGGTGCGCATCTTGGCAGTGAGGGATGGATTTGTGTACATGGAGTTCTGGTCCATAAGAAAGCCCAATTCCTATCTTCTTGTCCTCAATTGGGAGACCATGAAGCTGAGCGTGTTTGCTAATGATACTACTGACAACAAATACAGAGGTCCTGCATTTCCTTTCTTCATGACTTGGGCACCACCGTTGCTTAGCCCTGCAGAGCAACAGAGACTTTGCCTTCAAGGTCATGATTGATTCCGAAGAAACGGTAATACATTTTATGCTTCTAAGTAATCGTATCTCTACTTTTGTGATGATATAGTGAGCAGGTTCTTTTTTTCAAATGAACTGGCTGCTAGCCAGAGCAATCATGCGAAGCTAAATTTAGTATGGTAACGTTGGTTATATATAATAAATGATAATACTTGTTATGCTTCTAACTAGTCATATCTCTACCTTTGTGAATAACATAATGAACTGACAGCTAGCCAAAGTAATTGTGTGAAGCTCATTTTAGTATGACACATTGGTTATATACAATAAAATTTTGCCAAGCACTGATAGTTATGCAAATTTTACTTCTTTTTACATTCATCTAGATTGTTAGATTGTTATTATTATAAGATGGTACATCACATACTAAGCATATTTGATTCAGGATGGTAACAAAACAGCCTCTAATCCCTTTCTAGGCCAATCCTACTAGTGTGGCATCATTCAGTTATTGCCACCAGGGGCGAAGCTACCTGTGAATTGCCCCTGGTGCATTGCTTAAAGAACGTCAAACTTTTTGTACAAATACAAGGTGGATTTAGATTTACTTGGTGGTAATTATTTATTTACCCTGGTGCCATGGCACCATGGTAGATGAATGTGGCTTCACCACTGATTGCCACACCTTTAGTGGTCCGTCGTAATATCAAATTTCTTTACCTTTGCTTGTTTTCTTTTGTAACGTAGATGGGTACGTGGCTATATAGATTCTGCAATATTCACCTATTCTGTATTTCCATCAGGCTATATCCATCTTCAGACCATCATCTTTTAATTTCTTGAATTCTTGGTTGGATTCAGTTAAAGTTTTGTAGACTTTGTTTATTGGTATTCATATATAGATGTCTTCGTTTTGTGTGCTGTTGTAGTTGAAATCTGTTAGCCGTGGTGGGATTCATATGTAGATTCTTGTTTTGTTTTCTTTCAAATGAACTGGCAGCTAGCCAGAGACAATCCTGCAAAGCTAAATTTAGTACGGTAACATTGGTTATATATAATAAATGGTAATGCTTGTTATGCATTCAACTAGTCATATCTCTATCTTTGTGGATAACATAATGAGCATTTATTTCTTCTTTTCCCAAATGAACTGACAGCTAGCCAAAGCAATTGTGTGAAGCTAATTTTAGTATGACACATTGGTTATATACAATAAATATTTGCCAAGCATTGATAATTATGTAGTTTTTACATCTTTGTACATTTATCTATATTGGTACTGTTATAAGATGGTACATCACATACTAAGCATATTCTTTTTCAAAAAGAACATACTAAGCATATTTGGTTCAGGGTGGTAACCAAACAGCCTCTGAATCTCTTCCTAGGCCAATCCTACTAGTGTGACATCATTCAGTTATTGCACCTTTTGTAGTATGTCGTAATATAAAATTTCTTTACCTTTGCTATTTTTTTTTGGTAATGTAGATGGGTCGCTATATAGATCCTGCAATATTTCGCCTATTCTGTATTTCCATCAGGCTATATCCATCTTCAGACCATCATCTTTTAGTTTGGTTGGATATAGTTAAAGTTCCTAGACTTAGTTTATTGGTATTGATATATATGTCTTTGTTTTGTGTGGTGTTGTAGTTGAAATCTGTTGACCGTGGTGACACGGTCATTTTATATAAGGAGTTGAAACCTAAACTTCACCTCTCCTTTTTTTTATTATCAGAAAAGGATTTTAATCCTCTGTTATCAGAATCAATGATTGACCAATATCTTAATACTGAACTTGAGTCACCAATTATATAGCTTCCAACAACCAATGCATCTGCTTCAAATTCTGTCCTGTTTTTTAAAATATTTTATCCTGTTTGCGCTTTATGAAGGGTATTAAAGCATTAATTCTTGTTGGATGATTCTACTTCAGCCAGTGTACCGTGTCCACCATACATAATTCTTGTGCATGTCTTATAAAGGCACAGAGCTCATTCTACATTGGCAGTTCAGATGGAATAGGTCCCAATTGCTTGCTTTCTGGCTACTCTGGACTTTTTGGTTTGACATGGTGCGGGGAACTCACAAGGGATTGCACATAATATTTTTTTTCGAATTTGCCATGCTCTGGTTCATTTAGCATGTTTATTCAATTGCACGGAGGGGCCAGTTAACATGACAAGATTCTTGCTGATTCATCTACTATCTATTAGTGGGTTAGTTCCACTAATGAATCATGTAGAGAGTCATTTTGCTCTTATGCCTTCTTCACCCCATAAATATAATCAACATGTATGGAATTATGCACAGATCTTTATTCACTCCTATGTGAGAAAATGAAAAATCAATCTCTTTCCCTATGGGAGAATAAACAAATCAACTCAGGAATGGAGTCATGCATGTCTGCATAACTGCTTGGAGTTTACATCACCAGACTTGAAATACATTGATATGATGCTAGTAGTGGTCAAAATCTTCATATATTCCTTATTTCAGATGCTGCAAAGTGAATAATTGTTTTTTTTCATTTTTGTGGATTGGAATCATCACTTAAACATCATGCCTCGTTTAAGCCGCAGTACAGTTTTCTACAGAAAAATCAGCTATTTTTCACAAACTGGTTGCTCAGAAAATATTCCTGATGATTTGATGAGATCTGACTATTATATTTGTTTCTTTAAGTGTAAAGTCTGAGTAGTGCATGTATCATAGTATATTTTTTTCATACACTCTGAAGCAAAAAAGGTGGTTGTATTCTCTATACCCAGATAACTAACAAAGAAAATAGTTTTTGTTTCAGGTGAAGGTGGCACTTCTAGCCTTCGACAATACATTGTTACAAAAGGGTGAGCTGATGCATCAAAGTACCAAACTTCAAGATATCGCTTTGACGTGCTGGCGCAGTAGCTGGTGGAGTGGATGCCATATTTTGCTTCTGTTTATTGAACTGGCCACGCAATCTGATTTGCTACTCACCTGATGTGCAACTAAAGTTTATATTTTGCAATTTATTATTAACAAGTAGTCTAAATTTAGTTGTTTTGGATACCGCCTTTTCTTATCAGTTCAACAATGCTTTGCCAGAAATTGGGTAGCTGAAATTTGTCTTTGTTCTAATGTCTACTACTTAAGTCAGTGCATGATGCAAATAGTCTTTCTGAAACATAGTGCTCAGGGATGCAGGCGACCGATAGCCCATAGAACATTTGAGATCATGAGCGATGAAAAATTGATTTACATTGAAATTGGCACTGTAAAGTGATTAGTATAATGGCATAGGGTGATGTTGTAGGGTCGAGATGGCGGACTAGAGGGGGGTGAATAGTCCTTTCTAAAATTTAACTCACCGGCTAACCGAAACAAATGCGGAATTAAAACTATCGGTCTAGCCAAGACTACACCCCTCTAACTATGCTCACTAGCACCTTATGAAAGATTCTAAACAAGCAAATAAGGTGCTAAGCTAGCACGAGCTCACCTAATCAATTCTAGAAGCAAGGTCACACAAACCTATGCCACTAGTACTTCACACACCGGGGAGCTCCTACACAACTAGTAAGCAAAAGCACAAAGCTCCTAAGCCCACTAGCAATGCTCAATGGACAAGACTACACAAGTCTAATCCAACACAAGATCACTACTTCTAGCTACACAAGCAAGAAGACAACTAGCAAGCTATACAAGCCCACTAATTATAAGATCAACCACACAAGCACAAGATATATAATGATGTAAATACAATGCTTGTGATTGAGAAATGCAAACCATCGAGAAGAGTAGACAATGTTGACACGGTGATTTTTATCCCGAGGTTCACTTGTTTGCCACCAAGCTAGTCCTCGTTGTGTCGACCAACACCTCGATGGTTCTTGGGCAAAGCTCTCAAACCGCTGGCCACTCCGGGCACTCCAAGACACCACTCGCAAGTGAGGTAACTCAATGACACGCTCCACTAGAGTTGCTCTTCGCGATCCCCGCGGGGTGAGCACAATCCCCCTCACAAATCCTTCTCCGGAGCACCGCACAATCTCCTTGCGTGCTTCAACGGAGCCTCAATCCACCAAGCAGTCTAGGAGGTGGCAACCTCCAAGAGTAACAAGCAAACCTGCTTGCAACACGAACACCTAGTGCGACTCGATGCAATCTCTCAAAGCAATGCACTAGACTCGCACTCACTCGCAATGGATTCGCAATCTCGCATGAACAAGTGAGTTAGTGGACTCCCAAGGCAAGCACAACCAAGGGAAACACATTCCCAAGGTGCTCAACCCCCTCCAAGCCCCGGGCACCCTTCTATTTATAGAGGGGAGGGGAAAACTAGTCGTTACACCCTTTTCCCGAGCTCTAACGGCTACCTCAGACTGTCTGCGGACCATTCTCGGACTGTCCGCCATTCAAAAAACTAGCCGTTGAACTCCAAACGGTCACAAACTCGTCATTCGCGGACCGTCCGCCAAGCACCCGCGGACCGAGCGGACCGTCCGACCCCCTGGATCATCGGGAAACATCTCTGTGTAAAACCGGACGAATTTACGGACTGTTCCCGCGGACCGTCCGCCATTCATCGCGGACCGTCCGCCACTCTATTTTCAGCACAACCATCACTCGGTAAAACGCCCATAACTTTTAGCTCCGATGTCCAAATTAAGTGATCTTGGACTTTATGGAAAGCTCATTCAGAGGGCTATCCATCCCAACTGAATTCCCGTCCCAAAACACTTTGGATCAAAGAAGAATTGCAAACCAAGATCACACTTAGTCATAACCAACATCCAAACTTCAACCTCTTTGCAAATGTGCCAACTCCATAAGTGTACCACCTTATGTGTGAGTGAGTTAGCATTTTCACAAACATTTCTCAAAGGGTTTTAACTCTCTTCACCACGCCACTCGATCCTAGCAACATCGCAAAGTTAGATCTCTCAAGTGGCACTAGATGACCGATATGCAAACAAGTTTGCCCCTCTTGATAGTACGGCCATCTATCCTAAATCCGGTCCTAAACTTCTCTAATCACCTATGACCGGTTAAATGAAATGGCTATTGGTTATACCTTTGCCTTGCGCATTTCATTCCATTTTCTCAATTGTTGATACAACACATGCACCAACATCATCACGAATGATATGATCCACTTCATATCATCATGTGACTTAATGATCCATTGATCTTGACCCCACTTGTTCTTCACCGTTGCATCGGTCCATCGGCGCCAAGTCAATGCTCAAGCATCCCGCCACGCGGTCCAGCGCTTAGCCTCCGACTTGCCCTTCACTCTTACAACCGGTCCATCAAACCAAGTCTTATCTTGATCTTCTTCACCTTGTCACATGACTCCATGTCATGTCTCATATGCAATGAGCTCCTTCATCACATAATCACATGTGGACTAATCACCTGTGTATTTCACATAAACACATTTTAGTCCACCTAAGTTGTCACTCAATTACCAAAACCAAACAAGCACCTTCAGATGTGCATGCACGCTAATGTGTTGCTCAATATGGGGTTGTGGCATATTTGGATGGGCTCGTGGTAGCATGATGTTTGGATACACTTGTAGTAGTGTAGTTTGTTGAGATGGATGTAGCACATTGTTGTGAGTGATATAGCATAGATTGATGTTGAGTCAGTTTATGGACTTGATTTTGTATGTTTGTACATGTATGTACATATATTGTTTAAGGCAAAGCGTGATCAATGATAGATTAGAATTAGGTTCAGTAGAATTATATTTAGAGAAAAACTAAGATCCTATTTGGTCAATAATAGTGGCGGATCTAGGTAGAGGGGGGAGGGCTAGGAGGGCTCAACCCCTCCCTCCGCACAATTGCCTGTGTTGCCATGGATCACCTCTCTAATTTATTAGGCACCAATCAGCACTGACGAGGAGTTACAAAGTTGAGGAACAAAGGAAGCTGTTGGGGCAGGTCAGTCAAAGAGGCCCAAAACAATCAAAAACCAATAGCCAATAACCTGGTGATCAAATTCCCCAATCCTGAATCTAATCCCTGCCCAAATTAGGCTATGTTGGGCAGCTAGGAGTTTAATCCCCAGGAGGTTCTAATCCAGACAGGGTTTGGGTGGATCACTAAATTATTTGGAGTGGAGATGGATTCAAAGTTACATCGAGTTGGCTTCTTGTTCGCTGATAGACTATAGTATCAGTTCGTGTGCTGTTTTCAGGAGCTAAACATTTATTCATTCAGGTTACGATACTACAAATATTGGAGAGGCATGTTATCTTTCCATGAAGTCCTGGATGATAAGTTTTTGGCTCGGTAAAGGAGATAATGTTCATCAGCGTCGGTTATTCATGCTTCAGAGGCCTGTTGGTTTTTAATAAAATGTTTTATCTCCAAATCACAAAGGATCAAGTAGGATCTTCAAACGTCTAAGAGGCATGTTCATGTCTTAGAGATGATATGTTGTTCAAGATTGTCTCAAATAAATAATATAATTTTGTTTAAACATACAATATGAATGTTACTATCATGTTCTACATAACCCTTGGAGCATTTGGTGGTCATGTTGAGCAAAACAATCATATAGAAAATTGCTCATAAACATTACGTGGTCATATGGTAATTATTTTCCTTGTTTATGTATGTTTTGTTCACTTGGATTTCTTTATCTCAATTAAGGTCTATGATGTATAATAATTTTTGTGTCTTGGATTAACCCTGTGTGTTTTGTAAATATGTGCGTGCCGCACGTGCATCCAACTAGTTACGTATAAATAATTGAACCACTTGAACAGCCAAAACAATTTCGTTAAAAAAAAAGCCAACACAAATGAGATTTGTGACGAAGTCTTCACAGACACAATTAGTACCCCATTGCGCCGGCCACTACCTAGCCATCATCCGGCCCGGCCCAGTTACGCTGAAATGGGTCGGCTAAAACCCTCATAAAATATCTTGTTCGTCCTCCCTCTCCCTTTAAAGCACACGAGCACGCACACTCTCTCTTGTCTCACCTTATCCCCTTCCTTTCTTCCGGCAAGGCAAACCTCCAATGGCTGGCTCCCTCCCGCCCACCGCCGCCGCCGCGCGCCTCACCGCCCAAGCCTTTGCCTTCCCGTCGCCCAGGCCTTCCTCGGCATCCGCCTCGGTCGCCATCCTCCCCCGCGCCGCCGCCTTCCCGACGGCCGCCGTCGCGGCGGGTCCCCTGCGCCCACTCCACTCCCCCTGCTGCTTACATAGTTACATGTGGTCAGGCCCATGCGGCGATCAGTGTCGGAGCAGTTTCGATTTCCCTTGCTAAATTGCAAGGGCGAAATAGTTTAGTTGGGGGAACAAAATGCTGTTTTTAGCTGTAGCTGTGATGGGGAAAAGATAGAGTGCGTTCTAGTTTGGATTAGGATGGGCATCGGAAACGCATAAATTTCAAATGTTAACCACTGAGTTGATCAGTACCGTTGATAGTTGTGTCAGGGATTTTGTTGCAGATTTTGTAGTTTGTACCTTACTCAGGTAGGTTACAGGTACCAGGTTGATAGATAAGTAAGATATCAAGCTACTGTCTACCGACAAAATTGAAAAAAAAATAAATTCAGTGTGCACACAGGAAATGGCATGTAGATAGCATTATAAGTTAGAACATAGTAGAACCCATTTCATTTCCATGGTTACTGAGTATGTATGTGAAGAGAGACATCATGCAGCCTGATGTAACCAGCTATGTAGTTTAGTGTCAGCATTTTGTGATGCCATATGAAGATTCATCAGTTCATTAGCCAGATAAGATGGCTGTCCACACATGATTTATTTTTGTTAAAAAATAATTGCACGCATATGGTTCTAGGCTGAATGTTTTGTTGCGTTGGCAGCATGGAGGAAGCCAAGAAGAACATGTACGCCTTTAGCACAACCACCTACACAGGGTTCCAGTGCACCGTTGATGAAGAGACATCAGAGAAGTTCAAGGGTAAACCCTCAATTGACTAAACCAACTAACCAATTGTTCCAAACATTTTTTTATGGCCCTGGCTCATACTGTCGTTCTGCTTCCTGTAGGTTTGCCTGGTGTTCTGTGGGTGCTTCCTGATTCATACATTGATGTCAAAAACAAGGACTATGGAGGTTAGTGCAATACTGCCAATATCTGCGGCAGCGCTTTTAGATGCCTCTTGCTTCTTTCATCACAAGATGTTCAACCCTTTTCTCTTTTCTCCATTCAGGCGACAAGTACATCAATGGTGAGATAATTCCCTGCACGTACCCAACCTACCAACCAAAGGACCGGAGAACATCAAAGTATGAGAGCAGACGGTATGAGAGGCGAAGAGATGGTCCCCCGGCCAACAGGAAACCAAGGCAACAGGCCCCTCAAACTGAGTCAGCATCTTCATGAGGTAGAAACACATCCGAATTGCTCCATTTGCGGAGATTGGTGACTAAAACTGAACCCAGTCCTCCTTTTTACAGTTGCAGGTATTTATCCTCATTCTTCTGAAACAAAAGAGCAAGCAAAATTCTGTCTGCTTTGGCGCCATGTATGGACTATGGACAAGGAAGCAAATCCATCCTCAGCCCAAAATATCACCACGTGCTGTGCAAGTGACCTGCAAAGTTTGGATTTGGATCACGTGGATGGGTGCTAATATTTTTTGCAGACTTTGACATCTGTGTGACACGGACTAAAAACCCCGATTTATCGAAAATGTTACTTTCTCTCGGCTCCTGCCTCCTAGTGAACTATCCCTGTGATATTTTCTATGATGACGACTGGCCTAGTTCTATTGCGGATCTTGTGAAATGAGTTCCATTTTCCCTTTGAGCCTTGTTCGAACGGTTTGGCTTTTCGCCATAGCATTATGCTCACAATGTTATGCTCGATTTTGCATGTGTCATTGAAGGAAGTAGATTTATGTCCTCATGTTAATGTGATGTTTTGTTTCACACTGGATTGTACTGTACTGCTTGATTGTAAGATGTCAATCTTTGGGCGCTCTTTCAGGCCCTGAAAGCCTGACTGACCGAGTATGGTTAAAATAAGAGTAAAGGGCATTCACCATATATGAAGTTGCATTTGGCTGTGTTTAGTTCCCCAAAAGGGAATGCGAAGTTTGGTGAAAATGTCACATCGTACACGGTAGCGCTTTTTGTTTGTTTGTGGTAATCGTTGTCCTATCATGACCTAACTAGGTTCAAAAGATTCGTCTCGTCGTGGACATCAAAACCATGTACTTAGTTTTTTTATTTACCCATGTTTAGTGTTCCATACATGGGAAGAGAGATTTGATGTGATAGGTGAATAGTGAAGTTTGGAGACAGAATTTTTGGTTTTTCAAGCGAACTAAACAGGGTCATTATTGTTTCATTTTGACCCAACAAAATTGCAAGCATTGTACCCATCATACACAAACAAGGGCGGAGCTAGGGGGGCTTTAGCCCCCTACGCATCTGTACTCCATGGAAGGGAAGAAGAAATAAGAGGGAGAGAATGAAATGAAATGAGTAGTACACAAAGTTGCTACTGTGCGCATATACGGTCCATTGTATAATAGTAGTACGTATGCTCGCATCTAAAACACAAAACTGGAGAGCAGAACACACTTGCAATATGCCTGCTTCGTATGTTTTGTTGGAGATGCTCCGAGAGAAGTTTTATCCATACGAAACCTATCTGGCTAGTTTCTAGCTTGATAATTGTACATTGAGAGTGGTATTATAGCCAAGAGTTGTGCGCCGTCTTTACATGCGGTTTTGAGGTGGGCAGGAGATGGTTTTAAAATCTGAAGACGACGCCTATGAGCTGTCACGGGAGTGAATGGATCCTGCGATCGCTGTCATCAGAAACTCAGAATTTTTGCATTAAATTTCAAGTAGCATATATAGTATATAAATTCTTCTATGGAAGGGCCTTATGATTTCCTGATACGGTGCTTACGTTACAAGACGATCACGTTGCTTTCTAAGGCAAATCACAGCAATAGGTGTAGGTGTAGCTGTAACTGAAAAATTCATTTCCATCTACCCCTTGCAAACGACACCTTCGGTGGTACTGATGAACCAAATTAAATGGATGACGTACTGAGACCAAATTATTTATCCAAGAAAGGAAAGCAAAGCACCTATAACGAACTTTCATCTGTAGTAGAGCTATGTTCTGTGCTTTCGCAGTTTCATCAGACTATCTTTGCCCGTGAACAATATTACAATCAGCGAACTGCAAGCTTCGGCCTTACAGTCTAAACGATCTCTAGTTACCATCACCAAGTTCCTTGCAGTTACTTTTTCACTTATCAATCCCAAAATTTAAAGCTTTGGAGAAATATCTATCAACTTAGGCACTTCTTGGGGCCGCTGATCCAACCTTTTCTACTTACCTAGCCAACCTAAAGCATGGTGTTCCTGAATGCAGAGACTAGTCTTGGTGACAACAGCAGGATGAATGCCAAGATTGAGCCGAAGAACATCTTGGTCAGGTAATGCATCAGGTCAATATCAGAGTCAGTGTCATCAGGCTTTCTGGTCACGAGTGCCGAGGCAGCAGGCAGGGCTTCGACAACAGCATCAGCAAGGTCGGAGATGAATGAGGAAGTACATCCAAGAGCAGGAACCCTGCCCCAGTTCTCGATTCCAGATTCTAGGGCCAACTCCTTGTACTCCATGTCGATCTCTTCCAACGTCTCAATGTGCTCGCTCACAAAGCTGTATTAATGGTAGATGGTTCAAATTAGAGGCGATCACAATGTGGAATGAGAAGTACCTATAACTACATCAAGTTAATCTTGTCTGGTAAAACAGAATAAACCAGATACTATTAGACAGCACCTTCATCTTATATCATGGCATTGTTCTTTATGAAACAAACAAGTCAAATAGCCCATGAGACATTCATTGGTAATACAAAAACTTCTGAGATTTTGTAGCATGATTTTTTTTCTTTACATACCAATTTTTATCATGCAAAACACTCAATAAAGAAAAAAGATCTGAAATTCACAATTTACTGAGCAAAGTCCCAGTATAACACTGAGAGGCATTGAGACAGACCAGATTGTGCCAGTGATACCTATGCAAGGGAAAATATCCAGTGCAATCCGCCTCCTCAGCGGAATCGTGAAAACCCCTCTAAAACATATACTTTGAAGTTTCCAAAAAATTCAAAATTATGCATACAGGCAGAAAAGAAGGATGTCATGGTCAACATGTACCATGTAAAGTGCATGCAGTATACACAAACCATGAAAATGAAGATATTCCAGTAGGTATCTCATTTGTACAGGAAAAAATAAGTGAGACAATTACCAAACATGCAGGACAAAAAAACTAATACCAACTTGACGATTACCTTACTGGAACAGCTAGGAGGCTCTTTACACCCTTTTGACCAAGTTCAACTAAAACTTCATCAGTATATGGCTTCAACCATTGAACTGGCCCCACCCGACTCTGCATGCACATAGAAATGTCAGCACTGGTAAATAGTACTCCCTCCGTTCCAATTTATTAGTCGTTTTGGCATTTCAAAATTCATAGTTAGTAGTATGTATCTAGACATAAGTATATATGTAGATACGTACTATTATCTATGAATCTAGATTTGCCAAAACGACTTATAATTTGGAACAAAGGGAGTAACCAGGAAGACAAAAAAAGGGGGTACAATCCAGAACTCTATCAACTTGGATTTTTTACCACTTCTAACTTTTTGGATGGTAATAGATTTCAGTCAATTTAAATATAAATAAAGTAGAACTTTTATTTGCTTTGAATTTCCTCATATAAGCTTTCACACAAATCAGGAAGTTCTTAGTGACACAAGCACCTATCAAATTTTAATATTCTATACCTGGTACGCCAGAGTGTGGCTATTTAATTTTCCTCTCGATCTCAACTCCCCCATGATCAAAGCAATACAATCCTCCATCTGATCTCTGTAAGGATCTCCAGCATCCTCAACATAGGTAAGTGGCACACCATGTGCACTGAAGAAAATCATAACCTGCCATTTATTTTCATAGCAACAAAAAGAAATGTCAGAATGAAATTGCAGCACATACATTTTTTTTCATGACTACCCTTTAAACCAACTACAATATTGCATTCAGCAAACAATATCTGGTACTTCCTCTACCTCAAAATTGAGATCCATTTTGGAAATTAACAAAGGCCTCAGAATGCATCTTTGACTATTGATTTTGTGCTGATATGTTAGCAAAGGTAACAAAAGATGCAATGTTAACAAAGTATTATCATTATTATCTACTACTTTTATTTGCGTTTAGTCACCCTCATACATTTTGTGTACATTACTGGTTAAGTTTATCTAGAGAAGCTATGAATCTATGATAACAATGCTAAATCTTAGTTGCAATGAAATCTCAGTAGGAAAGGAATGTTACAGCTATCCAAAAAGCTGTATTGAAAGTTAAAATGTTTATCCCCTGCCATCATATGAAGAATTATAATGTAAGACAGAAGAAGTAGGAACTGGGAATGGCAGACCTCTTCAGGATTGGAAAAGGCAGATAGCTCTCTCTCAATTAAGTCAGCCATTGATTTCACATAGCCATCACGTTGATACCACGATTCAATGATGGAAATTGGCAGGCCAGCAAAAAATGAATCTTCCCTGCATGATACCTTCGTATTAGTATTTATGTTCTTGCAGCATCATAATAGGATATCATAAGGAGGAGGGTCCTACTTGACAATGTTTTGGAGAACACGAATGCTTGACCCACTTGTTGATATGGAGTACTGAGGGTAAAGTGGGAGAACAACGAGCTTGGTAATCTTGTCCTTCTTAATCTATTACCAACCAAAAACAGGAAACAACTAATCATCATTTAGGAGTTGAATGGACAATAGTACCATGAAATGTATTTTCTGTAGTGCTTGAACATGTAAAATTACATATATTAGACAAGTATTTAAAAAATATCAACAGTACGAAACTCTAATGAAGAAAATTTGATGAGAAAATAATCGCCCTGTTCCCATGTACATGTCATTCCAGTTTTAAAATCTTGTTACCAAATATGTTCCAATCTAAAGTTTCAAGATGAATTAGCATTTCTTTTCTTACGTGCCCTTACACTAGCTAAATTTTCATTACTGAAATTTTCATTTTTCAACAAAAAGTATGGTACCATGTCATTTACTGCTGGTTGCAACCATAGGCTGGCTACCATGTATTATTGGTAGAGCATACATGTGCAATGGAAAGTGCATAAGCATGAGTCCAGTGCTTTCACCTGGTCAATGGCTTCTTCTGTGAAAGGGTACCAATAACGCATCCCAACATAAATATTTGCATGCAAGTTTTTCTTTTCCAGGGCAATCTTCAAAGCATCTGCCTGAAATATAATAAGTTATTCTAATGAGAATGTGGAAGACCTTTTAATCAGAAATACACTGAAATGAAATCAAAAGGTCGACGATTCGGAGGTAAAAAGTTTATGACCAAGCTGATAAACCACAATTTATTCAGGACCAAAGTAAAGTGGAATAACGACAAATTCAGAACATAGTCAGCCTGGTGAACTTTTACCTGCTCATCAGTAATTTTCCTCAATGGTGATCCACCACCTATGGAAGCATACCCCTCTTTACTCTTAGGAGCTCGAAAAGTAGAAATAAGTTTGGCCAGTGGTCTTTGAAGAAACCTGAACAGTCTAGGGAGTCGAATGATATCCTGAATAGTCAAAGAGAATTCTGCTATGTCATGATAATGTTAAAACTGGATTTAACAATAGATGGAAAATGATTCAGTACACATAGATGGGAAGAAAAGGTAGGTCCCCCCCCCCCC
>OAMR01000605.1:409381-455207 GCA_900205405.1 Echinochloa crus-galli
GGAACAGAAATGAAATAGTACACAAAGCAAGATCTCAAGGCAGCTTCAAGGAAAAGCTTGTCCACCCATTTACCGTGATTATATCTAGGCTTGCCATTGAAATAAAAAAAAAGAGAAACATGACTACATGTAAAGCTATGGGAAATTAAAAGCCTCCAATAGTAACCAACCATTTAGTTGGTGGGAATGTGGACAGTTCTGATTCCCACATAAACCAGAGTGATGTTTCATTCTGAAAAACTGCCATGCTTGGATTAAAACTAGATGCAGATGCAACATCAGAAAACGAACATATAGAGAAAGAACAGATGGAACCTCTTCCAGGACGTTGCAAAAGCAGTTATGAAGAGAAGGTTCAGCAGCATAAGCATGTGATGCAGGAAGTGCAGCTAATATGTCCAGAATTACATTTACATCACATGCCTCTAAATCAACGATTCCAAACAAAAAAAAAATGAAGCTATCTCATGTGGATCAATGCTAGAAATTACAAATCTAAAAGTGTACTGCAATAATAGCATGTTGCGATAATGAGCAATCAAGTTATCAGATTAGATGTAAAGCTCAAGGAGCTCAAGGCTACAGCAAGAATGAGCTTTTGGATGGTTGAGGCAAACACAAAAAACTCAGGAGCCTTTATCCCTAATCTTATTGAGCTTAAGGTCAACTTAATACAGCAAGAATGTATACTTCAAATAATACCATTGAAATATAATAAAATAGACCTAGCGGAACCCCTCTGATAACAGCAATTCTGTTTAGACATCTCCACTGGGTACAAGCTGTAGTATTTGCTCATCCCTCTGACAAGGGCTTGTTTGCATTTCCTAGAACCCCTGTTTTTCCTTCCTTTCTATTGAGCAGTAGAAATTATATATAGAGAACAAGTGAAGCATTCAGCGTCATGAAAAATCTAACCCTAATAAGGGGGAGCTGTAAACCACAATCTAACCCTAATAAGGGGGAGCTGTAAACCACAGAATCCATCTACAAGCAATATCAGAAGAAATAAAGATCAGGACTCAGGAAAATCATGTTTAATGCCTAAATGTTCACCTAAACGCTAAACATCAGTTACCTATTGTTTAGCCAATAATCAGGCAAACATACAATTAAATGGGCTATACAGCCTGATTAAATGAGAACAGAGGCAGTTTAGGCACGAAGGGGTCTGTAGGTCATGTTTTTCTCCTGTTCTGTGGAGAAGCCTTCTCTAGTTTTGTTCTAAGGTCATCTAAGGGTGTGTTGTGTGTAACCTCGACCGGTTAGCTGGTCCAGGTTTCTTGTTTGTTTCTTTCTTCTTCTTAATGAAATGACACGCAGTTCTCCTGCGTCGTTCGAGAAAAAAATTTAAATGAGAACAGCTGACCACTGTGTAGTGTTTGAACAGGATAAATGATCATTTAGGCGAACAACTCCAACCCAGCCTCTCAATTTGAGTTTGCACAAGCCAAACGTACAACAAAGTCGAACTAGTATACCAGCCAAGTAGAAAACTGAAACTGCAATCCTTGCAAACCGGAGATTGAACACAGTAAAACAACTAAAGGATTTTCTAGAGACATCTAATCGCCATTTTCTGTTTATAACTCGCACTGTCAGACTACACTGGAGGAAAAAAAATTGAACCTGCTAATCAAGATCCTATGCAAGGTATCACTCAAACTTTGTCTAATTATTATGCCTAGATTCAAACCAAGTACAACGAGACCTACCAATGGTAGGAAAGTAATACCTGATGAATATTGTCCCCAGTTAAGGAATTCAAGCCCATGCTTGCACCACTGTGTTGAAGAAACCTAAGCTTCCCTTCCTGATGTTCACCATAAGCATATCAGCTGAGCATGTATTTTTTCCATTTTTGTAGCTGATCTAACTTGTTACTCACCTTAGTCCCATAAACAAGACCTGCTCCAGGGGAAGGATGAAAACACGCAACATTGACTTCATCTCCAGCATTAGGAAGAACTCTTACAAGCTCCATGTCTGAAACTCTATACACCTATGGTAGTGGAGAACAATGATTTTAATACACCCTAGATTCTAAAACCACGGTTGTGCAGTGATGTAAATTACAGAGTAAAGTGCATCTATTCTTAACAATCATAAATAAGTATTGTGAGAGCTGTTTGACCTTCATTTGCATTATATTTTATTAATCCATAAAGTCGTAAGTAACCAACATGCTTACTCCAACTTACTTGGGAAGCTTTATTGTTCTTGTTGTTAGTTAATGACCAACATATGTTTTAGAGTAATTTAACCATATATATACCTCCAAGACTGTGTACAAAGGAACTCTGGTCTCCCCATCGATTAAAATGGTCCTCAACAGTGAGTTATGTTGCCGACCATATGCCAATAGTATGTGTTCTGATGTAGGTGAAAACTGCAGTGTATGAAAAATATCACGAGGCAGAAAAAACGAACTAAACACATACAAATTCAAATCAAATAATCACAACTGCAGATTATCATGCATTGCTCTGATGCTAACGGTTATCAGTTACAGATTGATTCCTGAGACGGTACACAAGATTGATATATAATCATCCAACACGACATTAATGCTTTCAGAAGAGAAGGAATAAAGGAGAACATATATTTGTTGCTTTAAACAAGCAACCACCACACAGATAACAAATGCAAATAGAAGTGATAACAACTGGATAGAACTTTTTTTCTCGAACCACGCAGGAGAACTGCGCGTCATTTCATTAAGGTAGAAAAAGGTACAACGGTCTAGACAGACCACACTAGGTACAAAGGTACAACTGGATAGAACTCAAGCAGTGAGCTGCCAATATTGCTCTAGAAAGGAATACATGGGAACACACACTTCCCTCTTCAAACAAGCAACTACATAGTAAATATAACTAGAATACACAATCTAAAAAAAAGTTTAAAATTAACCTGGACAGAAGTTAAACAGTGAGCAGCCTTTACAGCTCTAGACGCAAGAACTGTCCCAAACCTACAAAGGCGAAACTGAAACATTTATATAACCGGTCCCATTTGTAAACAATAGTCAGACAAAGGTTAAGTTATGGGGGAAAAAAAGAGGAGCAAGCAAACTAACGTTGCCTCCTCAAGTGAATAAACCCGAAGCTCATATACAATTTGGCGTGAGGGAAGTGTGTGACGAGTTGGTGATGCTCCGGCCCCAGTAGAATCATAATGTTCATGCAACTGACTTCCATGGTCACCATCTCTTTGTTGCAGCACGCATGCAACACAAGCAACCAAAAATCGTCCACAGGGGGAAAAATGGGTACCCATTTCACTGCAGTAAATGTAATTGGTAACTTGAAGTAAGTAAACAAGTCTCAAGCTTTAGCAGTGTTAGAGTATAGATGGTTAGAATAATCCCGTATTGCTTATGCACTCACGGGAGGTGCCTTGTACTCTCATATATACCGTCCTAGGGGCTCATTGCAATACAACAACAACCAATCGACCACGGTCATACGCATCCTACATTGCTTACATGGTATCATGAGTTAGGGTTTCAACCTAGGCTCAACGCTTCCGCTGCCGCCGTGCCGCCCCCGGGGAGATCGATCTCCGCCGGGGGCAGCGCCCTCGTAGGATGCGCCGCGAATCCCTCTGATCCGCACCGCCGTCGCCGTCAACCAGAAGTAGAAGGGCGCACCTCCTCTCGTCGTCGTGGCTTCGTCGCTCGTCGCCGTCGCCATGGCCCCGCCTTGGGCCGCCGCCGCCCCCGCGCCGTCGTCCCCGACACCGCTCGGCTTCCCCACCCCTCCTGCGCCTCCGGCCAGCCTCCCGCATCCACGCCGCCGCTGCGCACATGCGCCGCCGCCGCGGGGAAGGAGCCCCTCCCACAGCCGCTGCACTGTCTTCTGGCGTACGCGGCTGGAGGGGAAGCGTCGGACTCGCCGTCGGGCGGACGGGCTGAGCACCGCTGGTCGTCGTCGCCGCCGGGCTGCCGCGTCGTGGGCTCCGGCCCCTGTCGCCTCCCTAGTCGGCTCTCCTTCGCCAAGGATTCGCCGCCACCCTCGGAGTCCGCTACGCGCACCCGAGCTTGTACCGGAGGTCTCCCCATCTGCTGCTGTGTTTTTCTTAGGTTTTTCCCGATTTGCTATCGGGTTTGCGTCGCCCTGCCGTTCGGCCAATCCGCCGCACCGTCCTGCTGAACCTGCCTGGCAAGAAGCTGCGCCCTCCACTTCAGGCTTCGACCACGACCACCTCGACTTCGGCTACCTCGGCATTAAGGGCTATCACCTGCATGAGTCTCCGGTCAAAGCATTCGCACCGGCGTTCCGACCTTAGTCACACGGAACGCGGAACGAGCCAGCGTTCCGTGTCCCGGGAACTTCGTCCCCGGTCGAGGAACGGGAACGAAACGGGACGAAGCCTGGTTCGCGGGAGGATCGAAGCTTGGATCGTCGTCCCGAATGAAGGTGGAACTTGGTCACTTGGAACGCGGCGCCATCAAGAGCACCTTCCGGACGGCCTCGCCATGCGCCAGAAGAGAGTTGTCGTCGCCGGCTCGCCGAGGGGGCCAAGCACCACGGCGGCGCAGCTCACCGCTCCGCATGGCCGAGACTCCTCCCGCAGCCACGCAGCCCCGTCGTGCTGGTCTGCGCCTCCGCGGCAGCGCGGCCACTGCCCCTCACGGCCGTGCCTCCTCCGGGAGCCACGCAGCCCTATCGATCTGGTCTGCCGTGGAGGCGGCCTTGCCGTGCTGCTCGCCGGTCTTTGCCATCAGGAAGGGACGAAGGGCAGCTCAGCAGGTGGATCCAAGGAACAGCGAAGAGGCCGCCGCCGCCGTCGTATTGAGCCGTGGAGAACGATGGGGATGAGCCGTAATTGGATGGAGACGTGGACTGGATTAGGAATTAGCCTCCTTTCACTTTAGCCCTTTGACTTTATCTATATTCTGAAAGTTCGGTATTGAATGAATTTCTTTCATATAAGCCCAAAAATTATATGTAAATCCTGTTAATCATATTGTTTATACAGTATTGGCTTTATAAATTTGGAGATCGTTCCGGATTTTCGTCCCAGAAACTAATGGGACACGTTCCGTCCTTCGAATAAACGTTCCTAATAGGTGTACCCTCTTCGTACCATAGTTTTCAAAATCGTTGTTCCTCGTCCCATGTTCCCGTTCCTCGATCCATCGTTCCGGGAACTTTTGTGACTAAGGTTCCGACCGCCGGGGGGGGGATACGTCTCCATTGTTCTTCAGTCTGACCGTTCGTTTGTGCTACCGCTACGACTGCGGGGGGATGTTAGAGTATAGATGGTTAGAATAATCCCGTATTGCTTATGCACTCACGGGAGGTGCCTTGTACTCTCATATATACCGCCCTAGGGGCTCATTGCAATACAACAACAACCAATCGACCACGGTCATACGCATCCTACATTGCTTACAAGCAGCAACACGGAATTTAGCAAATATGATAGAAATGCGATTCAATGTCATCAACACAGCTAAACAACACAGTTAAATTGTAGAAATTGTAGCTGTTACTGTTTTCTGGTGTAAAACTGATATGATAGCAGTTGATTGCCACCACTAGCTATGTGCCAGTTCAGGATTAGCATAAGAAAGAGTAAAGAATCAGCATGTCGTGCATCAGATACATTAAGAAACAACAGTAAAAAGATCTAGCTAGTGATGCAAAAAAGAAGGCTTAGTGGGTACCTGCAAAGTACGACATGAGGAATTGTCAAGAGGCATGCCTGTGGCACCAATGCAATAAATGGATCCTTGATGTTGTGACGCCATATTTTTAGTTTCACTGTACAAGGCAATTCAGTGCCACTATCAAGCAGAGAGGTTGCTTGTTCTGATCCAACGCCTAATGATACAGCATGAGTACCCAGAAGGGAACTCCCAACCCCAGGTACAGAGGTCATCAGATGATGGTATGGGGTGTCATGTCGTCTTGACCCATAAAAATTGCCATCAGTGACTGGGACTGACGATGAAGCACCAACATGCTCAAAATTCTGTGTATATGGTAGTTCACTAATCAAGTTATCTACTGTAGAACTGCTGAGAAGAGGTATGTCTCTGAAGGCATAATTGTTCAGAAGTGCAGGGGTCATTGTTGAATCTTCAGAATCACGGTTATGAACCTGTGAATAGACCTTCTGATGAGTTTAATCACAAACATTAGACTAGGAAAAGTGTGAATGCAGTGCACACAAAATTCTACCTCTGCTGTTAGTAGATATGGAGCTGCATGGGGGTGAAACTGCACAGCTCTTAGTGAACGGCGGGTTCTCAGTATCATTGGAGGGTTCACAGCTCCATTATTGTAGTCCCATATGAATAACTGAAACGTGTTCATAGTTTGTACATTAGTATATATTATTCTGACAATGATGAAACAAGGAAAATAGATTCTTCAGCTAAAGTTCTCACTTTGTGACCAGATGCAACTGCCAGAAGCTGCCCTGTTGCATGAAATGCAATCGATGCAATTGGCCTATCTGTAGAACAAATGTAATAATAAGGTAAAGAGTATTGCTTCAGAAATACCCACATATATATGAGAATGGGTCTGTCAAGAATGATTACAGAAGGCAAGTGCTCCAGTGCACTTTGATGTTTTAGCATCCCAGAGACGAACTTCACAATCCAAACTTCCACTAGCAAGAATATCAGAATGCATAGGATGGAATCTAACCTGCAATAAGAAAAACAGCTTAATACATAAAATTTCAGAATAATATTAGAAACAAACGCTATTTCCATCCTGAGAAACATAATTTTAGCTTCATTTTAGGAATATATCTATATAATGCTTCCCTGAACTAATTAGTTTGTGGCGAAATGGAAAATACGCAACATATAAACATGGATGCCAAATTAGTATTATTTAAACTGTTGATAGCTAAATAAACATTATGAACAAAATTACTATTCGTTCTGTTTCAATTAGCTGTCACTCTAGTTTTGTCCTAAGTCAAACATTTCTATTTTTGACCATCAATTTCTAGAAATATATATAGTTTAACATGTGAATTGTATTATGGAAGTCTTTTTATGGTGAACCTAGAAACATAAATCTTATGTCGTTAAACTAGATGAACTTTTAGAAATCAATGGTCAAAGGTAGAAATAATTGATTTAGGACAAAGCTAAAATGACAACTATTTGAAATGGAGGGAGTATTAGTGTATTTATTTAGAAGAGCTTTAGAAGCACATAAAGAAACAAAATACAGTAAGAATTACAACATCGTACCACCCATGGAGTGCGATGATGCCCACGCAATACTTTCAAACATTCCTCAGTTTGACAGTCAATTATTTTAACTGTATGGTCGCCACTGGGGATAAAGAGAAGTCAGTTTATATGTTCTTTAAAGATCATATATTCAGCAAGTTAATGAACCTACTGTGTAGATGCAAGTACTCTTCCATCTGGACTGAATGCAGCTGCAATAGTTGCCCTTGAAGCAGGCACAAGAGGGCAATATTTGGCACACCAACAGTGCAAGGACTGCGATTCAGCCCTGTAAAAATAAAGTAAGAAAAGCTTACAAAATGATAAAAGTAAAGCAAACAGTGTGAGATTTTATAAAAATAATTCGTAAATATTCATCTTGGTAATAGAAAAAGGATCTCTTACCAAGAAAAGAGATCATGCTGAGCGTTAAATTGTAGAAATTGTAGCTGTTACTGTTTTCTGGTGTAAAACTGATATGATAGCAGTTGATTGCCACCAAGAGCTATGTGCCAGTTCAGGATTAGCATAAGAAAGAGTAAAGAATCAGCATTTTGGGTGTCGTGCATCAGATACGTTTAAGAAACAACAGTAAGAGATCTAGTTAGTTATGCACAGAGAAGGCTTAGTGGGGTACCTGCAAAGTACGACATGAGGAATTGTCAAGAGGCATGCCTCTGGTGCCAATGCAATAAATGGATCCTTGATGTTGTGACGCCATATTTTTAGTTTCACTGTGCAAGGCAATTCAGTGCCACTATCAAGCAGAGAGGTTGCTTGTTCTGATCCAACGCCTAATGAGAAGGCATGAGTACCCAGAAGGGAACTCCCAACCCCAGGTACAGAGGTCATCAGATGATGGTATGGGGTATCATGTCGTCTTGACCCATAAAAACTGCCATCAGTGACTGGGACTGACGATGAAGCACCAATGTGCTCAAAATTCTGTGTATATGGTAGTTCACTAAACAAGTTATCTACTGTAGAACTGCTGAGAAGAGGTATGTCTCTGAAGGCATAATTGTTCAGAAGTGCAGGGGTCATTGTTGAATCTTCAGAATCACGGTTATGAACCTGTGAATAGACCTTATGATGAGTTTAATCACAAACATTAGACTAGGAAAAGTGTGAATGCAGTGCACACAAAATTCTACCTCTGCTGTTAGTAGATATGGAGCTGCATGGGGGTCAAACTGCACAGCTCTTAGTGAACGGCGGGTTCTCAGTATCATTGGAGGGTTCACAGCTCCATTATTGTAGTCCCATATGAATAACTGAAACGTGTTCATAGTTTGTACATTAGTATATATTATTTTAACAATGGTGAAACAAGAAAAATAGATTCTCCAGCTAAAGTTCTCACTTTGTGACCAGATGCAACTGCCAGAAACTGCCCCGTTGCATGAAATGCAATCGATGCAATTGGCCTATCTGTAGAACAAATGTAATAATAAGGTAAAGAGTATTGCTTCAGAAATACCCACATATATATGAAAATGGGTCTGTCAAGAATGATTACAGAAGGCAAGTGCTCCAGTGCACTTTGATGTTTTAGCATCCCAGAGACGAACTTCACAATCCAAACTTCCACTAGCAAGAATATCAGAATGCATAGGATGGAATCTAACCTGCAATAAGAAAAACAGCTTAATACATAAAATTTCAGAATAATATTAGAAACAAACGCTATTTCCATCCTGAGAAACATAATTTTAGCTTCATTTTAGGAAATATCCATATAATGCTTCCCTGAACTAATTAGTTTGTGGCGAAATGGAAAATACGCAACATATAAACATGGATGACAAATTAGTGTTATTTAAACTGTTGATCGCTAAATAAACATTATGAACAAAATTACTATTCGTTCTGTTTCAAATTAGTTGTCATTCTAGTTTTGTCCTAAGTCAAACATTTCTATCTTTGACCATCAATTTCTAGAAATATGTATAGTTTAACATGTGAATTGGAATATTGGATATTATGAAAGTCTTTTTATGCACACCTAGAAACATAAATCTTATGTTGTTAATAGATGAACTTTTAGAAATCAATGGTCGAAGGTAGAAATAACTGATTTAGGACAAAGCTAAAATGACAACTATTTGAAATGGAGGGAGTATTAGTGTATTTATTTAGAAGAGCTTTATAAGAACATAAAAAAACAAAATACAGTAAGAATTACAACACCGTACCACCCATGGAGTGCGATGATGCCCACGCAATACTTTCAAACATTCCTCAGTTTGACAGTCAATTATTTTAACTGTATGGTCGCCACTGGGGATAAAGAGAAGTCAGTTTATATGTTCTTTAAAGATCATATATTCAGCAAGTTAATGAACCTACTGTGTAGATGCAAGTACTCTTCCATCTGGACTGAATGCAGCTGCAATAGTTGCCCTTGAAGCAGGCACAAGAGGGCAATATTTGGCACACCAACAGTGCAAGGACTGCGATTCAGCCCTGTAAAAATAAAGTAAGAAAAGCTTACAAAATGATAAAAGTAAAGCAAACAGTGTGAGATTTTATAAAAATAATTCGTAAATATTCATCTTGGTAATAGAAAAAGGATCTCTTACCAAGAAAAGAGATCATGCTGAGCATCTGTAACCCAAAAATTTGATTCAATGGAACCAGCATCACATCTTGGAGCTTGGGTCCACTGATTTTTAGCTTGGTGTTTTGTTCGAGGTGAGACCTCCCGCTGAGCTAATAGATCAAAAATGTTTCTGATAATGAGATAGGAAAAAGGAGTTACACTCAGTAGATGATTGCATCACAGTTAGAAAAAAATTATTTGGTAACAGATATTTTTCATTGCCGCTATATAAGCAGAACCTCACTCAATATATTTCTACAGGACAGATAATAGGGCTCAAACCACAATTTGGGGTTGTAGGGTCCTTGAGGTAACGCAACAGAAGTTTTCAGTAGCTCAAATGCTAGAAAACAAAGATATGTTAGCGTCGGTTTTACCTTTGCCTTGATCTTCTTGATGTTGATGCTTCAGGTCTAGAAACCGAACTAGATACTGATTCTGGAGGTGAAGTGTGCTTCCAGTCTTGTACCCAACTTTCTGTCATTTCAGAAATGTAACAAATCCCACCTAAAATTAATTTAACAAACCAAACAAGATAAAGCCATAAATGTGGTGTTCATTACCTCTTAACACTATGCAACATGTAATAATTAAGAAATTTGCAGATCGACGCATTCGGCAAAAAAACAACTTTAACAACATGGAAAGGATACTAGCACAAATTTCCAAAGCTCTGGCTGCTCAGAACATCATATGCTTCGATATTGTTAAAGCAGCCAGTGGTGAGAAATACTGATTTGTTATTTGGAGCAATCATCTCGTATGCAAAATGAGTGCAATAAAGGTCAAGTTAGCACGTTGACTAAATCATATACTGTAATTTGTATACACCCATCAAGCCTGTACTGTGAATGATTCACCACCATGGTCTATAGTCCCATGCTCCTATATGGATGGATGCACCCTCTCCATGATCAGATTCCTTTGAAACAGTTTGGTTTGGCAACATAATCACCAGCAAGGAATAGACTATCACCATACATGACAAGCGTGGGGTTCGGGAAGTTCTATTCTCCATCAGAGTTGCAAATAGAAACCAACAGCTACGATGAACTACGAATGCATAGTACAGGCCAACTCATAGTACGTGCAATGAATTGAACGAACAAGTAGGCGACGATAAGGGCATGGTACTGATTTGGGGAATTCACACCCCAAAATCCAACCACGGATTCGGTCGCGGTAGCGAAGCCCATCGAAGAACGCCACGCCCCACCCCCCACCAATCCGCCACCCCAGGGTAGTACTACCCCGCCCCAGACCGCCCGTCCCCCACCCCCTTGGCCCTCCTCCGGAGTCGAAACGCGAATCGCCGCCGCTGGAATTCGTTGAAAAATGGCATGCGAATCGACAGGCAACGAGCCGCCGCGTGGGATTGATTACCTGAGCTCGTGAGGACGGTGGGCGCCCAGCTAGCCCGCGACGGTGACCCGGCTCTCTCTCTCCCGGCGTCGCCTCCCGCGTCGGCCTGGGATTCCGCCGCCGCCGCAGCAGCCGGAATGAACAGGCGGGCGGGGCGTAGGGATGGGAGCGGGAGGCCCAGCCACCCGCCGCCGCCGGGTTGCAAAGGAAAAACCCTGGCAAGCGTGTAACGGCAACGAGACAGCGGGGGAAACAAAACGGGACACGGCAGGCCGCAGACCGGAGTGGAGGACGTACAGAACATAACACGAGAGGGGAGCGGAAATGTCTCGCGCACGCGGAAATTGTGTGCTGCCCAGTTCAAATATGGGCGATTTTCTTTTTGAGCGGTTTTCTTCTAAATTAAGTTATCCTGAAATTTTACATATGGATGCAATTAGTGCTCTGTAACTCTATTCCCTATCCGAGCAAACTTTCTGTTCAGATTTTACAATGTGCTAAGCATCTTCAAGAGCCTCTCTCTATATTCTGTTCACTAGCTAAAAAAAAGATAACAGAAGAAAAAAAATGCATCCAACAGAGTAGCTAACTGCCTCGCTATGTTTCCAGGCTCGGTATCCGTCTGCTTCGCTCGGAACTTTTGCCGAGCCCTCGACGCTCGCAATCCCCCCCGCCCTCCGCTCTCTCGTCGTCCCTCTCCACTACCACCATCGCCGACGACGCCATAGCCGCGCTCCTCTGGCTTGCCACCACCGCCGCCGACCCGTGGGTCGTCGAGTCCTCGACGGGCCGCGGGACAAGACCGCTCCGTCGGCGACCGCGACTCCTGGCCGCCTCGACGGCCCGCACAGCGCGCCGCTTCCCCGACGCACGGAGGCTCCTCCTCAAGGGCCGCACGGCTGGGCCGCAGCCGTCGCCCTCGCCTTCCTCCCCGCATCACCGAGCAGCTCCTCCACCAGTCTGATCACCACGTCCCTCCCGACGAGCCTCGCCGTCCCGGCGTCGTCCGGCCGCGGCACCTTCGGTCCTGTCCTCCACACGTCGCAGGAAGCAGGCGACCGAGGGGTGCGCCAGCACGCGCCGCTGCGGGCACCAGCCCACCACGCGCCCGCGCGGCGCGGCGCGGTAGCGGAGCCCGCGTCGATGAGCCCCTCGGAGAAACGGCCGGGAGGTCAGCGCGAGGCCGTGGGCCCCTCGGCCAGCTCCACGAGCTGCGCGGCGTCGTAGGCGGCGAAGCTGCCGAACGCGAGCCACGCTGCGTAGGAGGCGTCCTCGGCCCAGAAGCTGTGCTTCCTGTCGCTGATTTTGACCGCAACGGGAGGCAGGAGGAAAAAGATGTGCTCGCTGTTTGGGTTTAGAGAAGCGGTTGGATTTCATCATCTTTTTGCTGGCTATTTCATTTTACATAATAGCTAAATTAGGATTTTAGCTACTCACATATATAGAAGCTCTTGGAGATGCTCTTAGAGCAACTCCAGTAGAGCCCTTCAAATTGAGGCCTCAAAAACTTATTTGCAGGTCCATCTCTAAAAAATAGAGACCCAAAATAAACACTCAACTTCAATGGGTATATGAACTCGGGCCTCTATTTTTCCGTTGGCCCACCTGTCAGCCGAATGGATGGGAAATATCTGGTGGGACCCATGGTTGGAGGGGGAATTGGAGGGCCTGTAGAAATAGAGGTTTGCTGGAGAGATTTGGAGGCCTATGCAAAATGCGGTCCATTTGAAGGTCCTGCTGGAGTTGTATTTTTGTTCTAAGCCTCTAAATTTTGGAGTAGAGGCCCATAGAGGCCCCCGCTGGAGTTGCTCTCATGTAGCCAACCAAAACCATGGGTCCGCAATGTCCCAAGGACAATATATTGTCGGAAATAAAAAGGCTTATTGGGGGCAAAGAAAGCATCGTTGAAGTCATATCCTTGAGATAAATTTGCCGTTTCTTTAGTGAATTGCGTTGAGGGTCACTAAACTTGTCATATACGTGCAAATGGGATTACTTTTAGAGGGCACAACCAGAGACCAGAGTTTATCTAGCGGCAACACAACGACCCATTTAGCTGGCGGAGGAATTTGCTTCCAGTGCTTGAAAACTAGGAAATATATACTGGTATGTATTCCGTAGGAAGCTAGGAAAACAATTACAAAGGATATATGAATTAAAGGCCGTTGAGGTTCTTTTAAAATAAAATATAGGACACATATAAATTAAAGGATATTGAAGTTCTTTTTTTTAAAAAAATGTAAATGGTCGTATCAATCCTACACTATAGGTCTATAGTGTCCGTTTTACCATAATAAGATGAGAGGCGCATCGGTGACCTTAGATGATACACTAAGAAAGTTTAGTGATTTCTTCAAGAAAAGAGAGTTTAGAGCATCTCCAAGAAACTAGCAATAATCCTAGCTAAATTTAAAGATTAAGATGCTAGCTAAACAATAAAAAACTTTCCAAAAGCAGGAGTAAACCAACAAACTCAATATCTAGTGAAGGGGAGGAGATAGCTAGCGTGGAAAGATAGCTATCCAGTTGGCTAGTCTGTTGGATGCAATTTTTGCTGTCTTTTATCTTTTTGGAGCTAGCCAAAGGGATATACAAGAGCTCTTGGAGCTGCTTTAGTGATGGATTAGCTTAATTTTAAAGAACAGTGACCTACTATTTGCACATCCAAGACAAAGTTCAATAACCTCCAAATCACCCTCCCTTTTTATCTTTGGTCTTCCCACCCTTGGTAATTCAAATACACCATCTACACTGCATCAACCGATACCTAAATATTTCTCAAAACAAATTGATAGCTAAATAACCATTGCAGCATGTATAAAGCATTCTGAAGACGCACTACATATAATGTCACTGTACATAGATCAAAACCCATTGTTACATGTCTATATAACTAGTAGCTACTATTACAAATCCATTAGTGCAAAAATGTAAACATTATGCATACATTGCTACGATGCACAGGAGATTCATGTTATACTGTTAATTTTTCTTAGTGGAAGGAGGACAAGATGTTATTATGGACGGGGTCAGACAAGTGTTCGACAAGGTTCTGCACAGGGCCTTTGCCAGTCACAGCTGCTTGGATGTAAAATCCTAGCCATGCTACCATTGCTAGGCGACCGTTCTTGATCTCCTTCACCTTGAGGTCTTCAAATGCCACTGGATCTTTAGACAGGCCTAAGGGATCAAAAAGGGCGCCTCCTGGGTAGTTTATGTCACCAGGAAGATATATTCCCAATGGTTCTAGTGCCTCGATCCCACAGTACCTCGCATATTCTGGCCCAACCTGACAAATCATGCCATGGTGATCTTATCGAGTGTTGAAACAAGGAATAACAAGGGAATGATGTGGCAATGAGTATATTCTTACAAGTTAAGGAATTTTATGAAGTGACTGTCTATGTTTCCAAAGTGTTTACAAACATTTGTAGACAAAAAAAAAATAAAAAACAGCACTCCTGCTCCATGGGTGCAGGAGTGCAGCACAAAACAAAAATACAAAACGAAAGAACACAACTATTTTACAAGGTCAATGAATTTTCGTAGAGGTACAACTTTATGTTTTAAAATTGTCTAGATATTCATAACAACAAAATCACTGAGGACAGCAGCATCTGAACTGCTGGTGACAGACATCTACCGATCTAAATGCATGGGAAGGGAAAAAAAACAACTAGAAAAGAATGTTACCATCAATAGGGCTTGACAGATAGCAATTACAATGACACCTTGACCTCCAGCGATTCTGAATCCAGGAATACCAAGGTAATCAAGGGTATCACCCTGTAATTGTACATCGAGTCACAGTTTAAGGGAAAGCTGGTAGATGAAATTTGTGACCTTCAGAATATTCCATAATATTAATATCCAACTAAGATAATTTCATCCAAAAAATTCTTTAAACATTCCAGATGTGGAGGATTGCATGTTCAACACCTTTGAAAAACTTGATGGTCCACTCAATAACATACTGAAGATAATAAAATATATATATAGGACGTGAAATGGTGTTTTAAAAGTTTCACTCAGGTATTTTTTCCCATTTTCTGTATTGCAATGTGACAAATTTTTATATTTAAATCTGTCCCTTCACTTATCATTCAATTTTTCTAAGTTTGATTTTCACAAAAGGTCTAGATACCACTACTGTAAAGCAAGGCAGCAAAACATAATGTATTAATTACAAATAAAATCCCATGTTTGTTAGTAGAGCAGGCATGCCTATTTGTCTGAAGCAATCTGTTCCATCTATTATATCTCCCAGAGAAAACAAGAAGGCTGATCAGCCAAACATTTTCAGATTTGTTTTAGTTTTGTCAGGATGCGCCTAGTTGCATTGCTTAGTGGAGAACAGGTCATGCTAGGTTCTTTTCTAGCTCTGGATTTTGAAGGAATGTAGACGATTCATCAGAGACAAGTGTGAACTAGCTTCCAGATGCTGAACATATCTATTTTCTTATAGCGAGTAGAAGCAAATGGAACGGATCATTCAAACAAAAGTGAACAGCAAACACAAAAATATGCAAACACACAATTCTAGTATAGAAATTATCAAGTGTGCTATCTAAATTTAAAATTTGCAAACATGGACACCAATATGTTACCTGAAGCTTTGCGTAACCAACTTTCCACCAAACAGGCTCAACAAAATGAACTAACCCAAATAGATCTAATAGCTCAGGAATAACAACACCAAGAGCTGCAAGCATGGCCCACCGACAATGCAAGATCTCAAAGCTGCAAGGTAATCTAGCTGGTCATAACTAGGAAATTATAAATTGTACAGAGAAAAATAAAAGCACTAACAAATTGTGCAGGGAAAATTAAAGGACTAACAAATCTACAATGAACGAAACTTCACATCATGATTACAGAAAAAACAGTTGGCTTTAAGAAGCTGCCGAAAGTAGGACACAATAGTCCGTCAATGATGTGGACAAGCACAAAACTATATTGCGCATTTGCGCAGTAAGTTACACCATAACAACATATACATATATAATTATACAGTACAAAGATGCTTTGGTTTCCACTAATGCAAGGAATTGTTAAATTCCGTACGATACAATGTGCCGGTTGGGTTCACTCAGGAAAAAAACTATTCTTCTTCTGCTACTTGTCTTAAGGGAAAGAAAAGAAAGCAGTGCAATTGACAGATGAGAAGGAACAATGGTGACATACTTAAAGTAGTTTGCGAAAGCAACGGGATCCCTGCCCAGACCTGCTATATCCAACCCATAATCTCCCGGGTACTCTCCCGTCAGATGGTCAGGGTAGTCGTAAGGCACAGGTCCCAGCCACCGCGGCCGATCTCCACCGTACCAGAAGCTGAAATTGTTGCCGGGAGTCAGCTCCAAATTCAGTTTCCCCCTTTCGGTGAAGCGACGGGACGGACGGTTACCTGTTGTTGCGGGCGTCGCGCGCGGCGATACGGAGCGCGTCGGCCTCGGCAGCTGCGGCGGCCTTCCTGTCCTCGAGGCGGCGCTGGAGGCGGGCGCCCAGGGGGCTGTTGGCGAGGGCCTTGACGGCGGTGAAAGGGATCGCGGAGAACACCAGCACGCCCGCCAGCTCCTGCCACGACGCCCGCACTGGCGCGGAACTCCGCCGCCGCCTTAGCCTCCGCCGCGGGGCGGCGCTGGGCGGCGCCGGGGACCGGAGCAGGAGAAGCGGCGGCATGGAATGGAGCTGCGAGGTGGGACCCACTTGTCGGAGTCAGGAGGAAACTGCTCGTGCGGTCGCGCCGAACCGCTCGAGCAGGAGCAGTAGGAACCAGGAGGAGGCCAGGGCCGCAGCCACGTGTCCGGAAGACCACCACGAGCTGGAATGTTTTAAATTTTAGCCCTTTTTAATCTAAAATTTTAAAAACAACCTCTCAGAAATTGAAATTAACCTCTCAAAAATTTAAATTTGTAAAATTTTAGCCCTTTTAACTGATGTACAGCTAAGTCGCGCCACGTCATATCTTTGCATACGGCGCTAATGTGATGACTTTGTCGCATCATTGCATGTGACGTGATTTTATAGGGACTCGCCCCGCATGGCGTGGCTCTAATTAATTTTTAATGATTTTAAAATTTCTTTTGAAAATAATAATTTATTTTTTAGTGTTGTCGTCGACTATGCATGCACAGTAGTGTGCGGACACAACCAAGATATATATAGCTGCCTGGAGCCGAGTTCGGCGACCACGCGCGAGGGCCGTGGACTGTGATGGAGGTTTTTTTTTCCTGAAGAAATGACTGTGGTGGAGTCGTGGAGTCAAAGGTGGGATCGCGGCAGTGCGGCGGCGGCCAGCAGCACACCGGGTGGAGGCAACGCGCAATCTGCTATAGCGTGTTGGTGCACGAGCAAGGAATTTTTTATTTATTTTAACCCTTTTAAATCTAATATTTAAAAATAACTCGCCACAAACTAAAATTTCAAGAACTAGCCCTTTTGATCGCGTCGTAACTTTTGCCGCGACTCCCCGTTGAGTTGCGCCACATGCAATGGCGCGACGGAGCCGCCATGTTGGCACATATGTCTGGCTCGACTCAGTGTTGAGTCAGCTGCACATCAATTACAGATTCGAACTTGGTGCTCCATTATAAATATTCAAAATTATATTTTTATGAAGTAGGACTAGTCCAAAATATTCACCAAAGATCCTACTAAAGATCCTACTTTCCAATCTGCATTATCTAGTCCAAAATTGATATATAAAAAATTTTAAAATGTTGGCTCAATTTTGAATAATCATCACTGTTTTCACGACTTGGAAATTTCCAAGAAAAGGCTAAGAACATTATAACTTGTTGTTTCAAATTTGATATTTGACCCTTAAACACATCAAAACATCAACTTGATGTCCTTCTATATTGAACCACATAACTTGTACTAAAACTTTTGTATAAGTTGGAGGTTCAATGGTTAGAAAAAATCTAAAATACCAAGCTCCTAAACATCATTAGTGATTATTATGTGAAATAATAGGAAAGTTTGCCAAGTGTTCTATTTGATTTTATATTTGATCTTTGACCACTCAAATTCAAATATTTGGTTCCGTTTTGATGTGTTTAAGGGTCAAATATCAAATTTGAAACAACAAGTTATAATGTTCTTAGCCTTTTCTTGGAAATTTCTAAGTCCTGAAAACAGTGATGATTATTCAAAATTGAGCCATAATTTAAAAAATATTTATACATCAATTTTGGACTAGATAATGCAAATTGGGAAGTAGGATCTTTGGTGAATATTTTGGACTAGTCCCACAACTTAAACATGTCTATCACGCTGGCACTTTACAAACTCCAACTTTCATATTTGTCCAAATTTCAACTCTTTTCAAATTTTAAATTTATAAATTCGCATTTTGTGAAATTGACCTAATCTAAATTGACCAATAAATATCCTACTTCCCATTTTCCATGATGTGGTTCAAACATGATATGTGAAATCTTTTAAACAATTACTCAAATTTGATTAATCGTCATTGTTTATTGAGAGATCTATACATACAGGTTAAAGGATGAATGAGTTGATCTAAGGTCTTGTTACAATGAACTTAAATTTGATTAACATCGAGTAATGTATGTCATATAGAGTCTCACATATTAAGAAGCATCAATCATTGTATAATCTATTATGATGAATCATAGTGCATTATGAATAGAGTAAATTGTACCCACCATTCAACAACTTGTATGGTTGTATCATTTTACTCTATTCATAATGCACTATGATTCATCATAATAGATTATACAATGATTGATGCTTCTTAATATGTGAGACTCTATATGACATACATTACTCGATGTTAATCAAATTTAAGTTCATTGTAACAAGACCTTAGATCAACTCATTCATCCTTTCCCAAATTAAATCTCACACAAACATTACATCACAATTGTGGGGGATATACCCCGGGCACCACAAGGAAAGAGGAAGATAGAGTAGGACTATAGCGCATAATATAATCCCCGAGCACAAGACGTAGGGTACTATACCAATCTAGTAGCCAGCACCTGGTTAATCCCTGTATCTTTGTGTCCAGCATCTAGCTCTAGGTGAAGCGTTCCCCTACCTACAACTCTACCGCCGTGGATCACCCCATGGTGGACTAATGACACCAAACATTAACAATAATATATCCACTTAATTTGGGAAGCTAGAAACCAACTAGCATTTGAATTTTTCATGGAAGTCTTCATCCTAGCGACTTGGGAGATCTGGAAATTGAGAAACTCGGTGATCTTTGACAATGGTTTAGCTTCGGTGAATATTTGGGTCAGGAAATTCAAAGCACAAGGCTTACTCCAACTCGTGAGAGTTAGGGAGGACAAACGCTCAGCTTTCTTTCAGTTTTTAGAGACAGTTTCTTAAGATGTTTCCCCCTCCCCACTTTTCTGATGTCTTGTAAATACCCTCTGTTGTACAGCTTTTAATTTTGCTCTTTAATTAAATCGCTGTGGGGAACTCCCCCATAGTCTTTGCGGTCAAAAAAAATAATATATCCACTTAAATCATTTTAATATCTTTGTATTAATGTTGTGACTAAGAATGCTTTCATACAAACTTCTTCATTAACAACTAAACCATTTATTATTCTTTTTCTCAATGTTGTAATATTGTTTCATTATACAAGTAAATCATGACATGTTTAAGTTTGGGAATCATGACATGTTTAATGATTCTATCTCAAGCATGATAGAATCATGGCATGTTTAAGTTTAGGAACCAAATATTTGAATTTGAATGGTCAAAGATCGATCAAATATAAAATCAAATAGAACACTTGGCCAAATTTTGGATCACCCCATGGTGGACTAATGACACCAAACACTAACAACAATATATCCACTTAAATCATTTTAATATCTTTGTATTAATGTTGTGACTAAGAATGCTTTCATACAAACTTCTTCATTAACAACTAAACCTATAGAAGGACATCAAGTTGAAGTTTTTGTATGTTTAAGGGTCAAATTTCAAATTTTAAACAACAAGTTATATTGTTCTTAGCCTTTTCTTTGAAATTTCTAAGTCCTGAAAACAGTGATGATTATTCAAAATTGAGCCAATATTTTAAAATGTTTTATATATAAATTTTGGACTAGATAATGCAGATTGGAAAGTAGGATCTTTGGTGAATACTTTGGACTAGTCCCACTTCATAAAAATATAATTTTGAATATTTATAATGGAGCACCAAGTTCGAATCTGTAATTGATGTGCAGCTGAGTCGCGCTAGAGCCTCTGGTGGGACTCAACATTGAGTCGCGCCAGAGGCTCCGGCGCGACTCAACTGACATATCAGCGGACACCGTCGCCGCTGTGCCGATATGGCGGCTCCGTCGCGCCATTGCATGTGCCGCGACTCAACGGGGAGTCGCGCTAAAAGTCGTGGCGCGACCAAAAGGGCTAGTTCTTGAAATTTTAGTTTGTGACGAGTTATTTTTAAAATATTCGATTTAAAGGGGTTAAAATAAATAAAAAATTCACGAGCAAGAGCAGAGGCAGCGACGGAAGCACGGAGCAGGAGATGGTGCTGTGGTGTTAGGATTGAGGAAGATTAAGTTATTCATTCAATGGATGAGGTTGCAAACACAAATCTTAAACATCATCATAAGATAATTATTTTTTTTAAAGAAAAACTGTCGAAAGCTCTATAAAATCTATAGCAGTTGCATACATAAATCTTAAACATCATCATAAGATAATAATAATCTGTAAAAAAACTTTCAGTGGTTCTCCCATAGTCGTAGAAGGCCCAAATGCTCGTTCACGTGCATGCAACCGGCCCAATGCTGGAATTCGATGTGCATACAGTGGCCCGCTCAGGAGCCTGATAGGCACTGATGTTAGAGACCAACAAACCTTCTTACGCAAACCTTCTTCCCGACTCTTCTTGGTACACAGTATCTGAAGGGCCAAAGTGGCAATCCAAGTCTCGGTACACCACGGTCCGTGAGCAGCGATAGATCGACTGTCGGTATAACCGCCTTTAACGATAGTTGATCTATCGGTATAATATTATACCGCCACACCGTTGCAGTCGGTGTAAGTGCTGTCGGTAAACAGACAGTCCTTATACCGACAGATTATCTAAAACTTCATATACAAGCAGGGGGAGAGGGAGGGAGTAGTTATACAAATAACACTATAAAATTGTTTCTAGCCACTGAATAAAAAGAAAACCTTTATCCTCCGTAAAACGGTAGGATTGAAGATTAACTTGCTTTTGAAAACGCCGAATCCAAATGTGATGAGAGCGCTGTTCTCCATTAAAGATGATAGCATTACATAGCTTCCAGATCTCCCATGCCACAATAAGGAAAATGATATTAATAAAGAACCTGCTATTTTGATAGAACACAATGAACATACACATGTGCAAAATCTTGAGGAGGATGACAATGAAGCAATCAGAAAGAGCAAGAGACAAAGGATTGCGAAGTTTATTTGGTGATGATTTCATTGTGTACCTCGTGGATGACACCCCTAGATCTATTGAAGAGGCATATTCCTCTTCGGATGTTGACTATCGGAAGGAATCAGTTCAGAATGAGATGGATTCAATTATATCTAATGGTATTTGGGAGGTTGTGGAACGTCCTTATGGTTTTAAACCTCCAGGATGTAAGTGAGTGTTCAAGAAAAAGCTTAGGCCTGATGGTACGATTGAAACTACAAGGCAAGGTTAGTGGCTAAAGGCTATACTCAGAAAGAAAAAGATGACTTCTTTGATACTTGCCCATTGATTGCCCAATTGACCACTGTTCGAGTACTACTTTCCTTGACAGCTTACCATGGTCTTCTCGTTCATCAAATGGACGTTAAGACAGCTTTCCTAAATGGAGAGTTGGAGAAAGAGATCTACATGGATCATCCAGACGGGTTTGTAGTAGAGGGTCAAGAAGGAATGATGTGTAAGTTAATAAAGGCCTTGTATGGTCTTAAGCAAGCACCTAAGCAATGACATGAGAAGTTCGACAAAACTTTAACGTTAGTTGGCTTTGTTGTGAACGAAGCCGACAAGTGTGTGTATTATCACTATGGTGGGGGCAAATGAGTGATCTTGTGTCTGTATGTAGATGACATGCTGATATTTGGGACGAACCTTAATGCAATTAAGGAAGTCAAATAGCAGTATTTAGCTCAAAATTTTGAGATGAAAGATTTAGGAGAGGCTGATGTGATCCTAAATATTAAACTACTGAGAGAAGGTGATGGTGGGGTTGTCCTAAATATTATGTGGGGAAAGTCTTTAGTCATTTTGATTACAATGACTGCAAGCCAGCTCCAACATCTTATGATGTTAGTAAAATATTACAAAAAACAAAAGAATAATGAGAGATCAGCTGAGATACTCCCAGATCATTTGTTCACTAATGTACTTAGCTAGCACTATGAGATCTGAATCTTGTTTGTTGTGAGAAAATAAAGATGGTTAGTGTCAAATCCAGGAGATGATCATTGGAATGCTCTTGAACGGGTAATGTGATTTCTTAAAGGTACTGTGGACTGCGGGATTCACTATATCGAGTACCCAAGGGTACTAGAGAGTAACAATGATTCATATTGGATATCTGATATAGATGGGATTATAGCCACATTTGGATATGTGTTTACACTTGGAGGCGGCGTTGTCTCCTAGAAGTCTTGCAAGAAGACCATCTTAACGAGGTCAACTATGGAGGCAGAATGCATTAGACACCGCCACTGTTGAGGCTGAATGGCTTCATGATCTCCTTATGGATATGTCGGTAATTGAAAAACTGATACCATCTATCCTCATGAACTGTGAGAGTCAAATTGTGATTGTCAAGGTGAATAGTTCAAAGGATAACATGAAGTCCTCTAAACATGTAAAGAGGCAACTGAAATTTGTCAGAAAATTGAGAAACTCCGGAGTGATAGCCTTGGACTAGATCCAAAGGGTCTTTCACGTAATGTGATAGATAATGTATCCAGGGAATTGGGCTTGAAACCTCTGTGTGTTACTCAGTAGTGGTAACCTGTCCTATGTCATCGAAGATCCCGTGAATTAAGACGGTGAAACAAGCTACTGTTTAACTAAGAGAAGATCGAGAACCTTTGAAAATGGCTCATTCCAATGGAGGTGCATTTTTATTCTAAATATGTATGGCAGGTTGGTGAAAACCTTAATGTGATCCGAGTGGCTCAATGAGGCTAAAGATGTTAGACTATAGAACATCTTAAAGGATTACACCTATATGAGCTTGATTGCTAGTCACAATCTATGATATAGGGTGATCTCTAGATACCCATAAATGACATGAAATATGACTTATACGCTCTAACTTAATAGGTTGTGAATAAGTGTAGCTTTTTCCCTAGGTGGATGTTCAACTTAATAGTCTCCGCCACAAAGCTGGTATATTGAAACAACAGTTGAGTCGAGAGCATTCTCTTGTGTACCTTAAAATTCTTGGTGGGGATTGTTGGATTAATTGGGTCTTGACCCATTTTAGTCTCAATTAATCAAAAGAATAGATCCACTAGAAAATGCTATATAGTTATTGGCATTAAATCCCAGATGGAGAGCCAAAAAGAATCCTAACCAACTTAAATGGTGGACCAGCTGTGTGGCTTATGAAGTTGGTGTTGACGTAAAATCTGCAGTTCACGCCAAGCACACAGCAAGCCGAATCAGCTAGCTTCACTCGTGTCTCGAGCAATCCAGAGCGTGCCAGTCAATTTTCCCTGAAACTGACAAAGGAAGAAAATATTTAGAATAAAACCTGGAACGTGCCGGATGATACCAGACAGTTCCATCTCTACGGCTTGCAAGGCCAATCTTGATCGGCATATAGCTATATAGATCTCTAATAAACAAGAATGCATAGGTTAAAAGCACTAGCCTACCGCATGTCTAGGTACTTTCGAACCCGTCGAGCGTAAAACCAAACAAATTAATCCACCGCATGATACTAAGCATCTGTCTCTTATACACATCTAGCTGCTCTATGGAAAGCATTCGGGAACACGTGATGACGTGGATCAAGTAAGGAAGCTGTCTCTTATACACATCTAGCTGCTCTATGGAAAGCATTCGGGAACACGTGATGACGTGGATCAAGTAAGGAAGCTGTCTCTTATACACATCTAGCTGCTCTATGGAAAGCATTCGGGAACACGTGATGACGTGGATCAAGTAAGGAAGCTGTCTCTTATACACATCTAGCTGCTCTATGGAAAGCATTCGGGAACACGTGATGACGTGGATCAAGTAAGGAAGCTGTCTCTTATACACATCTAGCTGCTCTATGGAAAGCATTCGGGAACACGTGATGACGTGGATCAAGTAAGGAAGCTGTCTCTTATACACATCTAGCTGCTCTATGGAAAGCATTCGGGAACACGTGATGACGTGGATCAAGTAAGGAAGCTGTCTCTTATACACATCTAGCTGCTCTATGGAAAGCATTCGGGAACACGTGATGACGTGGATCAAGTAAGGAAGCTGTCTCTTATACACATCTAGCTGCTCTATGGAAAGCATTCGGGAACACGTGATGACGTGGATCAAGTAAGGAAGCTGTCTCTTATACACATCTAGCTGCTCTATGGAAAGCATTCGGGAACACGTGATGACGTGGATCAAGTAAGGAAGCTGTCTCTTATACACATCTAGCTGCTCTATGGAAAGCATTCGGGAACACGTGATGACGTGGATCAAGTAAGGAAGCTGTCTCTTATACACATCTAGCTGCTCTATGGAAAGCATTCGGGAACACGTGATGACGTGGATCAAGTAAGGAAGCTGTCTCTTATACACATCTAGCTGCTCTATGGAAAGCATTCGGGAACACGTGATGACGTGGATCAAGTAAGGAAGCTGTCTCTTATACACATCTAGCTGCTCTATGGAAAGCATTCGGGAACACGTGATGACGTGGATCAAGTAAGGAAGCTGTCTCTTATACACATCTAGCTGCTCTATGGAAAGCATTCGGGAACACGTGATGACGTGGATCAAGTAAGGAAGCTGTCTCTTATACACATCTAGCTGCTCTATGGAAAGCATTCGGGAACACGTGATGACGTGGATCAAGTAAGGAAGCTGTCTCTTATACACATCTAGCTGCTCTATGGAAAGCATTCGGGAACACGTGATGACGTGGATCAAGTAAGGAAGCTGTCTCTTATACACATCTAGCTGCTCTATGGAAAGCATTCGGGAACACGTGATGACGTGGATCAAGTAAGGAAGCTGTCTCTTATACACATCTAGCTGCTCTATGGAAAGCATTCGGGAACACGTGATGACGTGGATCAAGTAAGGAAGCTGTCTCTTATACACATCTAGCTGCTCTATGGAAAGCATTCGGGAACACGTGATGACGTGGATCAAGTAAGGAAGCTGTCTCTTATACACATCTAGCTGCTCTATGGAAAGCATTCGGGAACACGTGATGACGTGGATCAAGTAAGGAAGCTGTCTCTTATACACATCTAGCTGCTCTATGGAAAGCATTCGGGAACACGTGATGACGTGGATCAAGTAAGGAAGCTGTCTCTTATACACATCTAGCTGCTCTATGGAAAGCATTCGGGAACACGTGATGACGTGGATCAAGTAAGGAAGCTGTCTCTTATACACATCTAGATGTGTATAAGAGACAGGTTTAGAGCTATCTTTAGCCGAAACACCCAAGAATGAGAGTCTCCTCATTGCGGTTTGTCACTTTTGGTCCAATGGCGCAAATGCCTTCTTCTTTGGTCATGGACCGATGTCTCCCAATTTGGCCGATGTCTAAATGATGACCGGCCTGAATATCACAGAATCTGTGCGCCCATACAAGTACAAGGGCTCCTCTAAGCAAACAGGAGTGAAGACAGGAGTTGGATATAAGAAATATATCCAAAATTATATGTCTAATGGCCCTCTGTCTGATGTTGAATACAGGGCCTTCCTGAACATGTGGTTATGTAGATTCATTTTTTGTGGCAAAGCCAATGAACCAACTCTGAATCACATTGTGATGGGGAACCCCAAAGCACTAAAGGCTGTCAAACTTATGGAGAAGCTGCCTCTACTGTATCTGTGGATAAGAGTATTGGTGAACTTTTCGAGCTTTTCTCCAAAGGTTTTGCTGACCCTCTCTGGTTTCCTTATTTTGACAATGACAACCTAACCCTTCCCTTTGAGTTTAGCTTTGAAACTGGATATGTGGATACACAAGCTACAGCCATTTTCAATTCTTTCATTCGGCCCTGCATCCTGCCAGCCAAATTTTGTGGAGGGAGGTTGGTTCAGAGTTCCTTTGAGTACTATCAGCCGAACATGATGGCTAGGCAATTAGGCTGTGGCCAAGTGCCACCAAGATTATTTCTCCATGAATTACTCAAGCCCAGGGAGATTGTTACAGACTCCACTGAGACAAGAAGGATTTTTGACTACAGATGCTGCCCATCCATCTACAAACCTGAGCCTTTTGTGCCAATAGCATCTGCTCATCCTTCTTTTACCATCTGGTGGTAAGAATTTCATGATCACATCTTCAACACGCCAATTCATCCCTTCTGTCTTGAATTGATGCCTAACTACAAGCCAATTTCAGAGGTATTTGTTGTTCATCCCTTTTCTTGCTTTAATAACAATTTCCCTCTTGACTATAATTCTGTCATTTTGTAGGACATAGCACCTGCCCCTCTTGCCAGGGCAATCCAATATAAGATTGCAGGTCCAATATCAGCTCTGGGGCATCAGTCTCCTACCTTGGTTCAATTGATGTCTAGACAGGCCACCTTAGACCCAATTATCACCAGGCCATCTTTTGCCAAAAGAAAGACCCCCTTTCTGCCTGCTTCTTCTGCTCCTAAGAAGAAAAGAACAACCAGCAAAAAACCCATTCAGGTCATAACCTTTATCTTTAAACACAATGCTATTCACATTATGCTAATCTTTCTTCTTTTACTATCTTAGGTTCAGACACAGCAAGCAACAACTACTTCAGATCCTGCCGATGCTCCATCAACTGGTATAAATTTTGTTATCTCATTTATTTCTTTCATCGGCATTTATCCCCTTTTTAGTTGCAGAACAAACTTCCATGGATCAAGTCTTGGATAGCCCCTCTTCTCAGCATGATTCAGCTCTAGCTTCACCTCTTCCTCAATTAGAAGCTGCACCTTCATCAAGGAGTTCCCCAATCTCTTCTCAGCATGATATGCAGGGCCCTTCTATTGAGCTTGAGAGGTCTTCTTCTCCCATTCAGGAAGTCAGGACAGAGGTAAATAAAGTTATTTCAATCTTCTCAATTCTTCAATAAATCTTTATTAATTCATCAAGAACTTTTTCTTTTCAGGAGAAATCTGCTTCAACATCCAGTTATTCATTTGCCTTGGATGATTTGGTTGTTGAACAAGGAGAAGAAACATCTTCTGGTCAAGCTCTGTCAGAAGAAAACCAAGCAAAATTGAAAGAAATCCTCTCCTTTCTGCAGAAGGACATTCGAGATCAAGTTAAAGATGCTGATCTTTTAAGAGACTTGCTTGAATCATTTGATCAAGATCTTCCTACTGATATCAAGACTTCTTTAGATCCAGTTTCTAGATTGGACGATCATTTTGTTGCAGTGAAGCAAGCTCTGAAGAATCAATCTGCTCAACCAGCCTTGGAGCAAAGGAGAACTTCAGCCAAGGAATCTGTAAAAGATTTGCATCTCCAAGCTCAGACTAACAAAGAACTACTATCCAAACTACAACCTGCTCTTGAACTGAAGAAGGCCAAGAAAGCTGAGCTAGAAGCTGAGTTGAGTAGATTATCTGCTGAAATTGAGGCAAGCAGATGGCCGAGCTTCCTGAACTGGTACAGAAAATTCGAAAGGAAGCTTCAGCAGCCTTGAATGAAGAGAAACAGCTCAAGACCAAACTCTCTGCATTAGCCCAGACCCAAGAGGTTGACAAGAAATTACTTGAGAACATCAGTAGCATGATCTTGAATGCCAAAGATGTAATTTCAAAGTACTTGGGTGTGTAATTTGTATCGAACAGTTTGATAGCCGAACGCCTGATCAATTCTGCATTCTCCATCATCTTTACTTCTGCTTTGTTTCGTTGTGAATGACTCATTCGGCAATGCTGGCTTCTACAGTGTTAGTCCCGAAAAACTCAATACAGCCGAATTTGATCAACCGAATGTGACATCAGCATTGAATCCCAAACGACACCGAAACCGCTCGGTTTGGAGAATCCATCCCAGAAGGTTTCTAGAAGACTCAGGTATAAAGCTATAAAGTTTGTTCTTCTTGATAAAGATTTATATTATAAATCCCTGGACGGAGTATTATTACGTTGCTTAAATCAAGAAGAACAAAGAAGTTGATGAGCGAAGTGCATGATGGATTATGTGGAGCACATCAGTCAGCTTACCGAATGAAGTGGGTTATTAGAAGAACTGGATATTACTGGCCGACAATGTTGGAAGATTGCTTTGAATATTACAAGGGATGTCAGGACTGTCAGAAATTTGGAAATATTCAGAGAGTTCCAGCATCGGCTTTGAATCCTATTATCAAGCCATGGCCATTCAGAGGATGGGGAATAGATTTGATTGGCCAAATAAATCCTCCATCGAGCAAGGGGCATAAGTTTGTACTTTTAGCAACAGATTATTTTACCAAGTGGGTTGAGGCAATTCCATTGAAAAAGGTAGCATCAGAAAATATGATTGAATTTGTCAAAGAGCACATCATTTACAGATTTGGAATTCCTCAGACAATTACCACAGATCAAGGGACTCAATTTACATCTTCAGAATTCAGAGATTTTGCTGAAAGTATGGGGATCAAATTATTGAATTCTTCTCCTTATTATGCTCAAGCCAATGGACAGGCAGAAGCTTCCAACAAGATCATGATTAAAATCATACAGAAGAAAATTGATCAAAAGCCAAGAAGGTGGCATTCGGTACTCAATGAAGCATTGTGGGCTTACCGAATGGCTCCTCATGGGGAACAAAAACGTCTCCTTATGAACTAGTGTATGGACATCATGCCATTTTGCCGTGGGAATTACAAACAGAATCAAGGAGAGTACAGTTGCAGAAAGATTTAAGTTCTAAAGATTACAGTAACTTGATGATGGACGAATTGGAAGATTTGCATATGATTCGTCTCAAAGCATTGGAAAATATTGAGAAAAATAAGATGCGAGTTGCCAAATATTACAACAAGAAGGTAAAAGTCAGGCAATTTGCAGAAGGTGATCTAGTTTGGAAAGCGATATTGCCGATTGGTACTAAATACAGTACATTCGGTAAGTGGTCACCAAATTGGGAAGGTCCTTTCAGAGTGGTTAGATGCGTGCCTGGAAATGCATATATTTTGAAAACTTTACTGGGAGAAGAATTCACTGCTGCTATAAACGGAAGATATTTGAAGAAATACTATCCTAGCGTTGAGATTGATCGTTGATTAAGACACAATGGAAATAGCTGGCATTCGGGAAGAAGCCGCCTTCAGAACAAAAATTTCCAACAGAGGAAATCGTGGCCAAAGATCGTGGTGCGCATCCCAAAAATTCGGAAGGTGGAAAGCCCACGAATCAAGTTCTCTCTGTTCTTCTCGAGATTTGCCCTCTTTTTGACGAATCTCTTTACTTTTTCAGGGTAATCCAATGGATTTCCGCCGTTTGTTCTACGGCTGCGGCTCCTGCCGTGGCTCCTGCAGCCCCTGCTGCGGCGTCCGCTTCTTCCAGTTCGTCCAATCGAACTCTTGAATCGGACGATTTTCGCTACACAGATGGCGACGCTCATCGTTTCAAGAGGGAGCGCGACGAGACGCGCGACGAGCTGGAGATCATCTCCAAACAGGCTGGGATTGCTGACCTCGAGTGGCAGCACGAGCGCAAGCAGCTGCTCGAAGTCATCGACGGTGAGTCCCGCAATCTGCTCAACTTCAATCTTGTTTTCCAAATGATATTAATCTGTTGTTCCTTTGTAATCTCGCAGATCACGACGCCGAACTCAATCGGCTGAAGGCATTGGTGGAGGAACTGGTGAACAAGGTGAACGCCCAAGGGGACACACCCGAGGCTCGCCTTGGTGCGGTGGCAGGCCGCGTCGACGAGGTGGCCCTCCATGGAGTTCGCCTGGGTGCCGCTGTGGGCTTAGTTGCCATGTCGACCCGCACCGGCACTAACTATTCCAGGATGCCGGTCGGTTTCGCCAACGGCAATCCAGAAGACATCGACGACATTGAAGCTTCCATTGATCGTCTCGACTCAATCCATCCTCAGTCTGTCTTGAACAGGCTATTTGAGTAGTTTGTACTAGGGATGGTTGAATGTTAAAAGTAGCTTCCGCAACAATCGAAATTCTTTCCGTCACGTTTGGACTTCTGCGGAAGCATCGATGACATCGAACACCTTGATTGCCGATTTAGTTTATCCCCAGTCTGCCTTGAACAAGTTGTCTCAGTAGCTCGTACTAGGGATTATTGAATTTCGGCAATAAAGCTTATCTTTTGTGATTCCCTCTGTGATATCTTTACTGCTATTCGTGATGCAATTCGTGTGCACTAAGGGCAATACACTCTAGTATTGGCCATTTTCCCTTTGGAAATTTTTGTTCTGAAGGCGGCTCCTTCCCGAATGCCGGCTATTTGACTCCATCCTGATGACTAGTATACTAATCATTGATCAATTTCAATACTTGGATAATATTTCTTCAAATATCTTCCATTTATAGCAGCAGTGAATTCTTCTCCCAGTAAAGTTTTCAAAATATATGCATTTCCAGGCACGCATCTAACCACTCTGAAAGGACCTTCCCAATTTGGAGACCACTTGCCGAATGCTGCATATTTGGTTCCAATCGGCAATATCGCTTTCCAGACTAAATCACCTTCTGTAAATTGCTTAACTTTCACCTTCTTATTGTAATACTTAGCAACTCGCATTTTGTTCTTCTCAATATTCTCCAAAGCCCTGAGACGAATCATATGCAAATCTTCTAATTCATCCATCATTAAATCTTTATAATCTTTAGAACTTAAATCCTTTTGCAACTTTATTCTCCTTGAGTCTAATTGTATTTCCCATGGCAAGATAGCATGATGCCCATACACCAACTCATAAGGAGACGTCTGTGTAGCCCCATGTGGAGCCATTCGGTAAGCCCATAAAGCCTCATTGTATTTGTTCGGGTTCATTTTAAGCCCATGCTTCCTGGTGCATTCTACAGTTTTCCTTATGTCAGCCAAATGGGACTCATGATCCAATGACTTGATCACCACATCATCAATATATATTTCCACAATCTTGCCGATCAACTCATGAAAAATATAATTCATAGCCCTTTGATAAGTTGCACCGGCATTTTTCAATCCAAAGGTCATGACAACCCATTCAAACAACCCTATGTGTCCAGGACACCTAATCATAATCTTGTTAGAAGCCTCTGCCTGACCATTAGCTTGGGCATAATAAGGAGAAGAATTTAACAATCTGATGCCCATACTTTCAGCAAAATCTCTGAATTCTGAAGATGTAAATTGAGTCCCTTGATCAGTGGTGATTGTCTGAGGAATCCCAAATCTGTAAATGATGTGTTCTTTAACAAATTCAACCATATTCTCCGACGTCACCTTCTTTAATGGAATTGCCTCAACCCACTTGGTAAAATAATCGGTTGCCAAAAGCACAAACTTATGCCCCTTGCTAGATGGAGGATTTATTTGGCCAATCAAATCTATTCCCCATCCTCTGAATGGCCATGGCTTGACAATGGGATTCAAAGCCGATGCCGGAACTCTCTGAATGTTTCCAAATTTCTGACAGTCTTGACATCCTTTATAATATTCAAAACAATCTTCCAACATTGTCGGCCAGTAATATCCAGTTCTTCTAATAACCCACTTCATTCGGTAGGCCGATTGATGTGCTCCACACAACCCATCATGTACTTCACCCATCAGCCTTTTTGCTTCTTCATGATTTAGGCAATGTAACAGCACTCCATCCAGGGATTTATAATACAAATTATCATCAAGAAGAACAAACTTTAAAGCTTTATACCTGAGCTTTCTAGAAACCTTTCGGGACGGATTCTCCAGATAATCGGCAATCTCTTTTCTCCAATCACCTTCTGCCAGATTACTCCCGAATGCATATACATCACTAGCAAAAACTTCTCGAAGCTCTTTATAACCTGATGCACTTTGGGCCAATCTATTTGCTTCTCCATTATCCCCTCTAGGAATGTGTTGTAGAATTACTGACCGAAAGCTCTTCAATATTTCTTTGCATTCTTCATAGTAATTCCTCAAGATATCACTTTTGCATTCATATGGGTCACACGAAGATCCATCAAAGAATAACACCCAAGGAGTAATGTTAAGCAAATTTATTGATGTATCATGATGTTCAGTAATCCGCATGATACTAAGCATGATACAAGGTTGTCGATACTTACGGAGGTCGACGGATCGATGATTCCTCTCGAAGATTTCGACGACACGACTAAAGGACTCGAAAAGGTGGCACAAGGCCGGTTTGTTGTTGATTGTTCGATCCTTATTACAATCACCATGGGTTTATATTTATACCCTGGTTTTGACACTATTCCTAGTCGACTACGATTACAAAACGTTTATTTCCAAAGAAATACGTCGAAGCGCCGTATTCATCTCATATTCTTTATCAAATCGGCTTCTTCTTGCCCTGAGAATTTAGTGAATTCTGTAGGAACCTTGACTCTGTTAGGCAATGACACTCTTTGGTACCATTCTGGGAAAGGAGAGGAGTACATGTGCCCTTGATTTTTGGGCTTCAGACCGAATTGATTTTGCAATACATCGGTCATTTTTTGCACCATGAGGTCAACATTAGTATCTTGATTTCCTGTTCTTCCAGCAATTATCCCTGCATTATTAACATATCCAGGATTCGGGAGCATCTCCGAATAATCCCAAGCAAAGCAGTCTTTGTATTCTTTTAATAGCTTGATCAACTTTTCTCTGAAAACTGGATCCAAGTTAGCACTGATGAACGTCGGCCTTGGCTTATTACCATCTCCAATGTCTACTTCTTCCAATTTATCGGCCGATACAAATCCACGTCCTAATTTTCCATCAGTTCCATCAATTGGATTTTCCATCAAAAATTACTATGAGAGCCGACTGCTTTGATCGGCTGTTGATCACTTCTTACTGGTTCAATAGGACCTTCTCCCCAATCTTTGCCTGAAAAGCAATCTATGCCTTGATACTCCCAGAAGGTTGGTTCCACGTTTGCCATGCTTATTGAATCATCTGCTTGGACAATTTCCACTTCATCATCTATCCACTGAATGAGCTGTTGATGCATGGTGGATGGAATACAACAATTTGCATGGATCCAATCCCTTCCAAGCAGCAAACTATATGCCCCTTTGCCCTCAATAACAAAGAAGGTTGTAAGCAAAACTTTGGACCCAATCATCAAGTCCACGTGTACACATCCTTTGGTGTCTGAAGGATTTCCAGCAAAATCATTCAAAACTATACTTGTTGGTGTTAAATCTCCAGGGCCCATGCCAAGCTTTCTGAATGTAGTGTATGGCATCACATTAACAGCAGCTCCACCATCAACAAACATCTTAGTTAATGGCTTTCCATTGACAAATCCTCTCAAGTACAGTGGTTTCATGTGCCGATTCTTGATTGGCTTCTCAAAAATAGCTTGCTTCGTCAGCATCAATTGTGCCATTAACTCAAATTGTTCAGCTTCATCAATTCCTGGCAATATTTCTTCCTGCACAACTTGATTAGCTGGAGCCATGAACATCTGGTCAAGCTCTATCAAAGGAAAATCAAGCAAAATTGAAAGACATCTTCTCCTTGCTGCATAGAGGTATCCAAGATCAAGTCAAGGATGCTGATCTCCTGAGGGATGTGCTTGAATCCATTGATCAAGATCTTCCTGCTGATGTCAAAGCTTCCTTTGATCAAGTTTCCCAACTAGACAATCATTATGCTGCAGTGAAGCAGGCTCTGAAGAATCAATCTGCTCAACATGATCAACCCACCTGTGATCAGCATGCCTCTTTCTTGGTTGATCATCAAAACGCCGATCATCACTAAGATGTACTCTGCCAATTCTTTCATGGACAGATCGGCGATTGACAGTATCCTGTCTATATTCATCATGTCTATCGTTGCATTCAGGGCAATTATTCCATGTAGGCAACTTTAAACCCTCGTTCCAGCAATGTCTGAAGAAAGCACAATCCCAATGTGCACGTTCCTGTTCCCGTGCAAATTCTTCTTGCTCTTTTCTGTACCTTTCTTCTTCATATCTACGCCTCTGGTAGCGCTCTTTTTCTTGCTGTCGTTGCCATTTGTTGAGAAGAATACGTGAAGTGACTCTAGGCTTAGAGGATTTCCCAATTTCAAATTGATCATTCGGGAAACGAGAATCTTTCTTGCGAATTTGTTCAATCGTGACTTGCCGAGTGGGGTCAACTGAGCCACTTTGTCTTGCCTTTTCTGAAGTTAAAACTTTCATCTTCCCCTTTTCTTCAGGTGCAACAGCATTCACCATGTTGATTGAAAACCCAATCATATTCTGAGGGAATGGATTGCTATCCAATTTCATTCTGTTGTCAAACTTCAGGTGCCCCTCTTAGATAGCCTTTTTAATCCTCATTCTGAAGACCCTGCATTCATTAATGGAATGAGAATTTCTGTCATGAAATCCACAATACTTCTTGTCTCTCACTCCTTCAGGCCGAAGCATAGAATGCCCCTCTGGTAATTTGAGGTATGGCCCTGTTCAAATCTCTAAAATCTATGCAAACCCTCATTTTTCCATTTTTCTTATAGACAGGAACGATATTAGAGATCCAATCCGCGTACTTACATGGCCGAATGAAATTCGCATCTATTAATCTTTCAATCTCCTTTTTCACATCGGCCAACACTTCTTCCTTGTAGATTTTTCGGGGTGGCTGTTTGTAAGGTTTATAACCAGGCTTGATCAGCAACCGATGCTCAACAATAGAACGGTCCAAACCAGGCATCTCCGAATAATCCCAAGAATTTGACAACTGACCCAGATCTTCAAACTCCATTCCAAACAGCTTTTCACGAATTGCAGGTAGCATCCCAGTTTCAGCCATACCAGCCAACTGATCATCAGGAATATTTAGAGAGAAGCACATACTCTTTGTTTCCCTGAACCTCCTAAGGAATTCTGTAGGTGTTTCATTATTTCTCTGCCTTAGGCTAGTTAAATCAACCAACTTTTTCTCAGTGCTGCCAGTGTAGTAATGAGCATGAAATTTCTGCTCCAGATCCTTCCAGGTGCAAATTGACTGAGCGGGCAAAGAGGCAAACCATGTAAATGCTGAACCTGTCAATGACAAAGGAAAGTATCTGATTCTAAAAGCTTCATCTGCTGACGCCTCACCAAGCTGCATCAAATACCGCGCTATGTGCTCCACAGTACTAGTGTCATCTTGTCCTGAGAATTTAGTAAATTCTGTAGGCACTTTAACCCTGTTAGGCAATGACACCCTTTGATACCACTCTGGGAAAGGCGATGAGTACATGTACCCTTGATTTTTAGGCTTTAGACCGAACTGATTCTGCAATACATCGGTCATTTTCTGTACCATGAGATCAACATTGGTGTCTTGACTCCCCGGTCTTCCAGCGGGCATCCCTGCAGCACCTACATACCCGCCTCAACCCACTTGGTAAAATAATCTGTTGCTAAAAGTACAAACTTATGCCCCTTGCTCGATGGAGGATTTATTTGGCCAATCAAATCCATTCCCCATCCTCTGAATGGCCATGGCTTCATAATGGGACTCAAAGCCGATGCTGGAACTCTCTGAATGTTTCCAAATTTCTGACAGTCCTGACATCCCTTGTAATATTCAAAGCAATCTTCCAACATTGTCGGCCAGTAATATCCAGTTCTTCTAATAACCCACTTCATTCGGTAGGCCGATTGATGTGCTCCACACAACCCATCATGTACTTCACTCATCAGCCTTTTTGCTTCTTCATGATTTAAGCAATGTAACAGCACTCCATCCAGGGATTTATAATACAAATTATCATCAAGAAGAACAAACTTTAAAGCTTTATACCTGAGCTTTCTAGAAACCTTTCGGGACGGATTCTCCAGATAATCGGCAATCTCTTTTCTCCAATCACCTTCTGCCAGATCACTCCCGAAAGCATAGTCATCAGTGGCAAATACTTCTTGATTTTCTCTGTAACCTGATGCACTTTGGGCCAATCTATTTGCCTCTCCATTATCCCCTCTAGGAATGTGTTGTAGAATTACTGACCGAAAGCTCTTCAATATTTCTTTGCATTCTTCATAGTAATTCCTCAAGGTATCACTTTTGCACTCATATTCACCATTCAATTGCTTTATGACCAATTCTGAATCTCCAAAAATTTCAACCGCAATGGCCTTTGCTTCTTTCAAATATTGGAGCCCTTTGAGCAATGCCTCATACTCAGCTTGATTGTTAGTAACAGCAGATTGAATAGGAACAGCAAACTCAAATGCTTCTCCTTTGGGTGAGATCAATAAGATACCTGCTCCACCACCTTTGTCGCATGAAGATCCATCGAAGAATAACACCCAAGGAACAATGTTAAGCAAATTTATCGATGTATCATGATGTTCAGTAATGAAGTCAGCAATAATCTGCCCCTTGACAGCTTTTGCCGATTCAAACCTTAATTCGAATTCAGATAAGGCCAAAATCCATTTGCCAATCCTTCCATTCAAAATTGGCATTGACAACATGTGCTTAATTACATCAAATTTTGAATGTACAACGCATTCGGCATTTAGCAAATAGTGCCGAAATTTTGTACATGAGTAATAAACACATAAGCAAAGCTTCTCTATAGCCGAATACCTTGTCTCCGGATCTAATAACTTTCGGATTGGTAGCTGCAACATATTACAGTTGATGATAGACCTATCAGATCAATCTCGAGCTCTAATCCACCGGATGATTAGTTCTAAAACGACCCAAAAACCTGCATCTACCGCATGATACCCGGCTCTGTCAAGATCCATACAAAATAAACAAGCTTGAACCCGCGACACGTGGCAATCCATCAAATCGTTTCAGTTGATATCAACAGCCTGTCTTTTCCTTCAGTCAACTATAAGGAAGGGGAACCCCAAAGCACTAAAGGCTGTCAAACCTATGGAGAAGCTGCCTCTACTGTATCTGTAGATAAGAACATTGGTGAACTCTTTGAGCTTTTCTCCAAAGGCTTTGCTGATCCTCTTTGGTTCCCTTATTCTGACATGAATGATATTTTTTACCAATTCCGGCCCACATGTCAGTCTCTTTCTGGTGCCAAATTTTGGTGTTAACAGTTGGGAAGAGGAGAAGGGCGTGCCCCACGCGCACGTGCACTCGCTTGCCTCGCCGGGCCGTGTGGCCCAGCCGAGACGTGACGCGACGCGACGCAACACGACGTGTGAAGGTGAACATTTTTGCCACTGATGATAGTTATTGAGTGATAACCATTATTGTCATTATTTAGAGGATCAGTGTTAGCGGTCGTTACATCCCATTTTCGACCACTAATTCTTAGGAATAAAAGAGGTTATATGTGACATTGCATAAACTTTGGTTTATTTCTAATAAAGTTCCACGAGTTTTGGTGTGTATCCATTGTGCAGGTACAATATCGACAAATACGTGCTACAAGGGTCGGAATTGACCAATTTGGCTGAACGACTCAGTTCGGCCGGTTACCCCCCTTACCCGTACCTAAAGTGAAGCACAACCAGAGGCCACAAAACACTCATCCACGTCAGCAGTGACAAAGCAATGACGGTGCAGGACACATGGACCAGCGCCACCCCATCCCTGGGCCGAAATTACACGAAGCACATCAAGAGAAGGAAGCCTAAGGCGGTCCGGAGGCAGATGCGGTGCAGGGGCGTTGCTGGGCTGGAAGCCCAGTTCGGCCAAACCATGTCGATTCGGCCAATCTGCCCCCATGCCAGCACCGCCTCCTAGGGTGCATCTCAGGCGTCTAGCACTCAAGGCGGTGGATCCTAGGGTTCGGCCAAACAGGTCAGTTCGGCCGAATCCATCTGTTCGCCAAAATAAACCGGGGGAACTCCCTCAGTCCCTTGGCGGTTACTCCATCCAAACCGCCATCAACCACTATAAATTCAGTGGTCCAAGCCCTGGTTTCACACACACTCAAGCTAAGGAGCTCCAATCTCTCATTTGTTCTAGTAGAGTTAGGATAATTTGGTCTGGGAGTTAGAGTCGAGTCGAGCTATGACTCGGAGGTTCTGGAGTCATGTTGAGAAGCTCTGGTATAAGCTGTTGTATCTTTTCCTTTCCTTTTGTGGACTTTGAGTTATCAATATAAAATATCTTTCGTATCTTGTCTATGTCATTTATATCATTCTTCTACTTTATTCTAGTTGCATTTATATCATGTTTAGACTACAGTTGGTTGTAGTTCTGGTTCTTCTACATCTTGTCTAAAGTCTTTGTCTTAGTTGGTTCTTCGATCCTGCTTAATAATTGTGGTGAATTGTCACTAGGGGTATTGACGGGGTTGGTTGCTCTTGCTAGCAGAGTAAGTAGTTATTGACTAGTGTAGGAGTGGTTCCTAGACTAGACAGTAACCTTGGTTTGCCCCCGTTTCAGCGGAGGTGGTAGCCGTTAGGTGGTGACAACCCTATACGTTCCATCACGTTCGTCTCAGCCTGTAGGAAACCCCCCTTGAGGCTGTTGGCAGTTTCCCCTTCTCATCCCTTTCTATGAGCTATAGGCTCCTTATCTGATACTAAGACAATAGAGTTAGCCCTAACCTCTAAGCGCCGGTTCCTCATCCATTGTATCTCTTGACCTGAGTGACCCAGACAGATAAAGTACCTAGGGATCCTCTTTCTCGTCTCGTTATCCTCACAACTAGCTAGTCCTTCTCTTCCCTACCTGAGTTATCCTTGAGATGTGTGTCATGATATATCCACTCTTATCCAATATCGTTATCTCCCATCTTGACAAGTAGTGTACCCTTCTCTAGTAGTCTCGAATACATGTTTACTAGTACTCTTGCCATAAGCTTCCCTGCGGAAATATAAATTATGATACCTTGGATTACTCACTGGTGAAGTGCTATAGTGGTAATTTTGTGCCCTTGCCGAATATTTATTTATTTATTTATTTTATTATGCTAAAAAAAATCCACTGAAACACTCCTTGCACCAGTACCGGGATTTACAATCCTAATAGTGGACCGTAAGGAGTGCCAACAATCAGTAACTAATGGTTGGTTAATGGCATTATGGCTGGCTGATTAGTAACTGACGACATTATGGTGATTGCTGGCTGAGCAGTGTCGTGGTTCATCCCTGCTTCTCACCCCGTGTGCCTAGAAAGGAGGCTCCTCCTCTCAAGTAGAGATACTCTCCCAGGCTCTTTGTGGTACTCCTCTTCTGGAGACATCTCCCTTATCCCTCACTGTTTTGCTGCTCAGTTGCATTCCCAATGCGAGCTATGCGCGCACACTGCTTGCGTGAGTAGATGCCTCTGAACCTCCCTGCCTAGCGATCCTGCTCGGGATAGGCAGGCGATAAGGTTTTTGGGGAGCGTATGAGTACGCGACTGCTCACTTTGTCAGCTGAACGACTACTTCCCGGCGACCGTCTTCGACAACCTGAATGACTACTTCAAGGCATCTGTCTTCGTCAAGCAAACGACTACTTCCAGAAGGCTCTGAATGACTACTTCCAGAAGGCCGCTCGAGGGACTCCACTGCATCGACTCACCACTTCAACGAATTAGATCGACTACTTTGAGCAAGGCCAGTCGAGGATGGTTATTACTATTCCTCCAGCTAGTGATGGCGCATCCCGCCCATGTGTGCATTATAAACCAAACCTTCTTCTAGTTTGTTTTGTTGCTATTCATGTTAGTTAGGAGAATTAACTTGAACATGCACACATATATTTCTACCACAAGATCACTCACTGTAATCATAATTTACTATTAATTTCTAGAATTAAAATATACCAAAAATGCCTAGGTTTCTAACAAAAGCAATTTCTTTTATGTTTCAACTACATAAATTCGTGTTGCAATTTTATTTTCCTTTACGTTGCAAGTATATTTCTATCAATGTTTTCCTTCCATCTTGGTTTGTTGGTCGTTGGAGCAGCTATTTTCTAACGTTGCCAACTTGCTATCCTTGTTTTCAAATGTTTCAATATAGTATTAATTGTTCTTATCCTTCTGTCGCAAGAATTCATTTGAGTTATTGTGCTAGTCTGATTTTGATGTTGCACAAGATAATCTTGGATGTTCCACTATCTGCTTTTGCAAAATTATGATTCTAAAGAAAAATAGGAATTTGGATTAGATGTCATGCGAAACATGCGCTAATCCCAATGCTTTTCTTTGATTTCTGATAAGCGGCTTATGCTTACTGACTAGCGACTGAAGCAAAAAAAAGGATTATTTTATCTGGTGTCTTCTGGCACTAAAACCTCCAATGCATCGTGTTGACGACCAAAATTGGCACAGCGGTGCAAACCGGTCTGACCGGTTTGCAAACCGGTCAGACCGGTCTTGGAAACATTGTCAAAATACAAATTGGACTTCACCATTGCGTAGCTCTCGTCGAGACGATCAAGATGCATATGTGGAACACCTATTTTGGACTCCAGATGAGAGAGTTATGACTTCGGGAAGAATCTTCACCTGGGTAAAACCGGTCAGGCCGGTTTCCCAAACCGGTCTGACCGGTTTGGATCTGTAATTGGAGTAGGTTTAGGACTCTATTTTGTCCCATAATGTAACCGACTCAAACGGGGTAAGACCATCCCACCCTATAAATATAAAGGGCATCATTGGTAAAGAAAGACCTACAAGTTCAAAGCGGCCATCAGAAAAGACCCCTCGGTTCAAGTTGAAGACTCAAACACTCGGGGGGCAAGACAGGAGCGAAGACACCGGTTCTGCACAAACCGGTCTAACCGGTTCTAGAACCGGTCTGACCGGTTGGTACGGGAAAATCAAAGACAAAGCAAGGCCGAGATTTGAAGGGCTCTTGGCCAAATATAAAAAGAAAGGGGCTGCTCAGAAACAAAAGAAGTTTCAGAACAAAGTCAAAGGTGTGAAGCCATGTCAGAAGCAGTCAATGAACAAACAAGAATCAGTGGAGCAACTTGCAAAGGTGGTACCAGCAAGATCAGTAACAATCAAGCAGGTATGGAAGCCAAAACAAGTTGTTTCATCATCAACTTGAGTTAAAGCAAGGTATGGCCGATAATATGTTTATCGCCCGTAGAGCTTATATATGGCCGATGTATTGTTCATCATCGTCCTTAGATAATTTTGGTCCAGAAGCTTATTTTTTAGCACGCAAGCTTTGCTAAAAAACAGGGGGGCATATGTTGACGACCAAAATTGGTAGTTGCCTATCAGGCCGAGGGCAACCGGTCAGACCGGTTCCAGGAAGCGGTCAGACCGGTTTTACTGTAGCCGATCTGGCAACTGCCGAAACCGGTCTGACCGGTTTCCCGAACCGGTCAGACCGGTTTTGTAAACATTGTCAAAATGCAAATTGGACTTCACCATTGCGTAGCTCTCGTCGAGACGATCAAGATGCATATGTGGAACGCCTATTTTGGACTCCGGATGAGAGAGTTATGACTTCGGGAAGAATCTTCACCTGGGTAAAACCGGTCAGGCCGGTTTCCCAAACCGGTCTGACCGGTTTGGACCTGTAATTTGAGTAGGATTAGGACTCTATTTTGTCCCATATTGTAAACCGACTCAACGGGGTAAGACCATCCCACCCTATAAATATAAAGGGCCAAGGCTCAAGTGTTGCAAAGAGCTTTGGCTCAAGAAAGCCGAAGTAAGGATTCTAAACCTAAACCCGATCGTTTTGGTGTGCATACCATCAATTATGATTCTTCAGACGATGAGGGTAAAGAGGTTTATGCTGCTGAATTTGTATGGCCATCTAAAGATAATCCTAGCACTTGTGCTTCTCTCAAGCCGGTTCGTAAAAATCGGCACGAAGAAGTCAAATTTACCTTTGATGTATCTAAGTGTGATAGGATCTTTGATGAGCTTGCAAAGGCTGGGAAACTGAAATTTTCTCATACTATACCGCCGAATGATGAGTTGAAACGGCGAGCTTATTGCAAGTTTCATAATACTTATTCTCATGCTACCAATGATTGCAATGTTTTCCGTAGGCAAATACAATCGGCCATAGATCAAGGACGATTGATGATTGGTATAATGCAGATTGATGAAAACCCTTTTCCTGTGCACACACTTGAATTGGTGAATCCGAAAGTATTGATTCGGCCGCATCAAGCCGAAAAAGCTAAAGGGAAAAATGTGATCATTGGTAAAGAAAGACCTACAAGTTCAAAGCGGCCATCAGAAAAGACCCCTCGGTTCAAGTTGAAGACTCAAACACTCGGGGGGCAAGACAGGAGCGAAGACACCGGTTCTGCACAAACCGGTCTAACCGGTTCTAGAACCGGTCTGACCGGTTGGTACGGGAAAATCAAAGACAAAGCAAGGCCGAGCTTTGAAGAGCTCTTGGCCAAATATAAAAAGAAAGGGGCTGCTCAGAAACAAAAGAAGTTTCAGAACAAAGTCAAAGGTGTGAAGCCATGTCAGAAGCAGTCAATGAACAAACAAGAATCAGTGGAGCAACTTGCAAAGGTGGTACCAGCAAGATCAGTAACAATCAAGCAGGTATGGAAGCCAAAACAAGTTGTTTCATCATCAACTTGAGTTAAAGCAAGGTATGGCCGATAATATGTTTATCGCCCGTAGAGCTTATATATGGCCGATGTATTGTTCATCATCGTCCTTAGATAATTTTGGTCCAGAAGCTTATTTTTTAGCACGCAAGCTTTGCTAAAAAACAGGGGGGCATATGTTGACGACCAAAATTGGTAGTTGCCTATCAGGCCGAGGGCAACCGGTCAGACCGGTTCCAGGAAGCGGTCAGACCGGTTTTACTGTAGCCGATCTGGCAACTGCCGAAACCGGTCTCGAACCGGTCAGACCGGTTTCCCGAACCGGTCAGACCGGTTTTGTAAACATTGTCAAAATGCAAATTGGACTTCACCATTGCGTAGCTCTCGTCGAGACGATCAAGATGCATATGTGGAACGCCTATTTTGGACTCCGGATGAGAGAGTTATGACTTCGGGAAGAATCTTCACCTGGGTAAAACCGGTCAGGCCGGTTTCCCAAACCGGTCTGACCGGTTTGGACCTGTAATTTGAGTAGGATTAGGACTCTATTTTGTCCCATATTGTAAACCGACTCAACGGGGTAAGACCATCCCACCCTATAAATATAAAGGGCCAAGGCTCAAGTGTTGCAAAGAGATTTGGCTCAAGAAAGCCGAAGTAAAGATTCTAAATCTAAACCCGATCGTTTTGGTATGCATGTTATAAATTATGATTCTTTAGACGATGAGGGTAAAGAGGTTTATGCTGCTGAATTTGTATGGCCATCTAAAGATAATCCTAGCACTTGTGCTTCTCTCAAGCCGGTTCGTAAAAATCGGCACGAAGAAGTCAAATTTACCTTTGATGTATCTAAGTGTGATAGGATCTTTGATGAGCTTGCAAAGGCTGGGAAACTGAAATTTTCTCATACTATACCGCCGAATGATGAGTTGAAACGGCGAGCTTATTGCAAGTTTCATAATACTTATTCTCATGCTACCAATGATTGCAATGTTTTCCGTAGGCAAATACAATCGGCCATAGATCAAGGACGATTGATGATTGGTATAATGCAGATTGATGAAAACCCTTTTCCTGTGCACACACTTGAATTGGTGAATCCGAAAGTATTGATTCGGCCGCATCAAGCCGAAAAAGCTAAAGGGAAAAATGTGATCATTGGTAAAGAAAGACCTACAAGTTCAAAGCGGCCATCAGAAAAGACCCCTCGGTTCAAGTTGAAGACTCAAACACTCGGGGGGCAAGACAGGAGCGAAGACACCGGTTCTGCACAAACCGGTCTAACCGGTTCTAGAACCGGTCTGACCGGTTGGTACGGGAAAATCAAAGACAAAGCAAGGCCGAGCTTTGAAGAGCTCTTGGCCAAATATAAAAAGAAAGGGGCTGCTCAGAAACAAAAGAAGTTTCAGAACAAAGTCAAAGGTGTGAAGCCATGTCAGAAGCAGTCAATGAACAAACAAGAATCAGTGGAGCAACTTGCAAAGGTGGTACCAGCAAGATCAGTAACAATCAAGCAGGTATGGAAGCCAAAACAAGTTGTTTCATCATCAACTTGAGTTAAAGCAAGGTACCTGGGAAAACCGGTTAGACCGGTTTCCCAAACCGGTCTGGGTCTGAATTTGAGTAGGTTTAGGACTCTGAGTTTTATACCATATTGTAATCGACTCAACGGGGTAAGACCATCCCACCCTATAAATATAAAGGGCCAAGGCTCAAGTGTTGCAAAGAGCTTTGGCTCAAGAAAGCCGAAGTAAGGATTCTAAACCTAAACCCGATCGTTTTGGTGTGCATACCATCAATTATGATTCTTCAGACGATGAGGGTAAAGAGGTTTATGCTGCTGAATTTGTATGGCCATCTAAAGATAATCCTAGCACTTGTGCTTCTCTCAAGCCGGTTCGTAAAAATCGGCACGAAGTCGAGCTCGAGATTTTAGGTTTTCGCCGTCGCCCCGTCAAAAGCGGTCTGACCGGTTTCGTAAACCAATCTGACCGGTTTCGTTCAAGGCAGCGGCGACTTCGTTGGCGCGATCTCGTGTCAACATATTTTGGCGACTCCGCTGGGAAGAAAGCAAAGGGATCTGTTACTATGGTTAATCTACCAAAACCTAGTGACGTTGATCCTGATAACATCGTTAGGCCGACTGTTGATGAATTGTCGGCTGAGGATCGTCAAGCTTATGAAGCCTTCTGGAAGGAGCATGAAGAGAAGGAAGCACAACGCAAAATAGAAGAAGATGAAAAAGCAACTCGGTGGTATTTATCTCACTTCTCCATGAATCGGAAGGGCGACATCTCCAAGGACAAGGAGGTGGTCATCGTTTCGAGCGAGGACGAGCAAGATAAAGAAAAAGACAATGTGAGTACTACAACACCACCTGTTAATTTGGAGCAAATTAATCGTTTATTCGTCAATGGTCAAAGACAAATGTTTGTTACTGTCCAAAACATGATTGATAAATCATTAGGAAAACAGCATTTGGCTAGTGATAATAATGCTCCTAAGTTTAATATGGCTGGTACTTCACAATGTAATTTTGTGCCTCCTGAATCATCGGCAACACCCATGCCTCAATTTGGCATGCCGATGAATTATTTTGAAGGTCAAACAGCTCCAGGACAATACAGTCCAAACAATGCGGTCAAGATACTTGACCCACCACTGTCACCGCCAATAATAAGTCCACCGTCACCGTCACCACCAAGAAGTCCACCATCACCGCCGAGGAGGAAGCGGAGGCGGAAGCGGAGAAAGCGGGATGAACAAAGCAGAGAGAGGAGGAAGGTTGCTGGTAATTATGTTCCTCCATATGCAACTACAAATTATTCTATACCTCCCCAGAGTTTAGGTTATTCATACGGTGCAGTGCCAAATAATGTTTACTCGCAACAACCACCGTATGTACAGCCGAACCAGGTACC
>OAMR01000605.1:455672-485939 GCA_900205405.1 Echinochloa crus-galli
AGAACAACACAGTCTGAACAATGCGGTCAGACCGGTTGTACAAACCGGTCAGACCGATTCTGGTAGACCGGTTCCAACCGGTCAGACCGGTTCTGGTACTTTAGTTGAGACTTTCTCACTTAACATAAAAAATTTCATGAACACTTTTACAATAGTGATAATGAATTGAGACTTTTTCACTTAACATCGGTTAGGCAAAAGAGTGATGAGCCTGTTTCTGAATATATTAGAAGATTTAGAGATACAAAAAACCGATGTTATAGTTTGGTTATTTCTGAAAAGGATCTTGCTGAATTATGTCTTAATGGTTTGAGATCTCATATTAAAGAAAAATTAGAAGGCTATGAGTTTCTAACCATTAATCAAGTGTTGCAAAGAGATTTGGCTCAAGAAAGCCGAAGTAAGGATTCTAAACCTAAACCCGATCGTTTTGGTATGCATGTTATAAATTATGATTCTTTAGACGATGAGGGTAAAGAGGTTTATGCTGCTGAATTTGTATGGTCATCTAAAGATGAGCCTAGCACTTGTTCTTCTCTCAAGCCGATTCATAAAAATCGGCACGAAGAAGTCAAATTTACTTTTGATGTATCTGCTGTTCTTCTCTCGTCTCGACGACGTTTGAGGGCGTTCTAGGTGGCCTGCCGACCCTAGACTCTCAAGCTCCGATGGGGTCCCTCCCGAGCTCGAGATTTTAGGTTTTCGCCGTCGCCCCGTCAAAAGCGGTCTGACCGGTTTGGTAAACCAATCTGACCGGTTTCGTTCAAGGCAGCGGCGACTTCGTTGGCGCGATCTCGTGTCAACACATCGAAGTATCCGACTATACAAAAAATGGTGTTAGATATTGGTATAGACGGTGGAGAGAATAGTAACATATATTTATGAATGGATAGAATTTAGAAACGATAGATCCGAAAGAGAATCATTAGATGAACCACGAGATCTTTATATGACATGACGGTGTCACCAAGGCACGAGGACTTCTCAATGGAGCTCAAATGATAAATATTTTTGCAATTGACTTGGGGCAACATGACTATCTCGAGGAACTCAAAATTCGACAAGACATTATACTAATAATGACAAGCTTTTCAGAAGTGATCTCTTAAGCAAATATATCAAGTGGATGTAGAGGTAAATGGATAAGGATAGGGTATGATTTTTATATTTTGAAAATAAATTCACCCGAATACTTAAATGAAAAAGAGGTTTGTTTTATCAAGTCATGTCACATTCATCAACAACTTAGACCAGAGGGAGTCCTAACATGAAAGATTTCATAGGCATGTGGATACTTAGTTTGAAATAAACAATAGGCACAATTCATGGCATGAGAGATAAACAGAGCAAAACCAGAAACGAACAGGAGTAAGGAGTGCAAACCAGTGTGTGCGCGAAGTGGTTGGACAAGGCTGGTTAGGCCGAACCAGCTTGTTCGGCCGAACAAGCCAGTTCGCCCGAACTAGGTGGTTCGGCTAAATTGGTTGTACTGCTTGCTTGCGTCCTATTACGCCCATGTGTCATTCCTGTACTCATATAGCATTAGTTAAATTAAGCATTCTCTGACTGGATCAACTACATCCGTTAGAGTATTATTTCAAACAATTCAAATCAAAGTTTCATTCTTTTATTCACCGAGCTAAATGATGGAAACAAATATTAGAAAGGGAAATGAATAGAGCACCTCCTAAACATTAATCTAAAATGAAATAAAGGAAATAATATAGGGAAACTAAACTAATGCTGCTCTAGTGACTAAGGTCACATGACTCCTAATCTGCAAGTGGATCATAGAACTCTGGGTGTCATGTGGCTTTGGCGAGCTTCTTGATCTTGGCGGTGAATGCCTTCTGGAGGGTGTCTATCTTGTCCTCCATGTCCATCCACCACAGCTCGCCTTCAGCGACCTTCTCCTCCAGGTTGTTTATTTTCTGGCACGCTTGCGCCAGTTCTTCTTGTACGCTATCCACTGTGGGCTTCTTCTCGTCCTTGTCAGAGAACTCCATTTGCTTCAGTGGTCCTTGGATTGGAGGAGGGCTGATCCGATGCAGCACCCTCGGGATCCACTGCCACTCTAGAGTGGACCGAATCGACTCCTCCATCTCCGTGTCATCCTTGGCCAGCGGTGGGATGAGCACCTTCTCGTACCCGGTAGGGGTACGCCGGCATAACTACTGATGCAATAGTGCAATGCAATGCATGACTTCACTTCTACCCACACATCCCAAGGATGAAAGTGAGAGCTGCAACCACATTGCTATATCTCAACATGCGTTACTGTATTGGTACTTACCATACCAATTTGGCTACATTTTTTCATATGCATATACAACATGATGATGCAACTGCAAGATTGCAGTGCATGAACTTCATGTACTTCATGATTCAAACTTCAGGAGTAAAGCCACAAGTGCAACATATAATACTTCAATATAAAAAATAATTTCAGATAGTATGACTCACGTGAGGTACTGAAATTAAGTGGAGGCAATTCAAACAACAAAGTAAAAGCATATGGACCACAATGCCACGCTTACTTTCCTTCTCCAATGATAAAAAACATGAGCTAAGAACGATCCAAAGGTGCACCACTTGTACACAAATATATCTCAGCACCAACACAAGTACACAAGCATATACGCATTTAATTTGAAGCGTTCCTACGCTCAAACCCAACGTCCTCAAATAAACACATCCAAACTAGACATAGCAACAACACTGTTGCTTCTCTTTTTGTATCATTTAATTATGTGGCAACAAATTCCCAACTTTAGCCAAAAGAAAGTTAACTTTAGGAACAACAACTTTCTAGTTATCTCAAACCAGAGTAAAAATCATCATCATAGCCTAATCTTGAAATGAACCTAAATCTGACAATTTGATAGAAATTGCAGAACATCTCAATTAAAGTGAACATAACTGGAGCTCCAAAATTTATATATAGATGCACTTTACCAATCTGAAAAGCTAATAAAATTTCCTACAACTTTACTAAATATCATAAAGTCTAATAATGAAGTTTGATTTGCATAAACTTGAAGTGAACAGATTCTGTACAGAATTATGAGATTGAAAAATTGTCAGAATTAATCTTTAATTACTCCCAGACCTTAACTCCGATTGAGCTGTTCTTTATATTCGTGGATAGACTCAAAAGTCCTCTACAACTATTGTAAAGGTTTAATATTTTTTGAGGCGAATAAGACAACGAAAAACTGACATAAACAATGACTGCACAGATTAATCATGTGGTGAAAACAACGACGAGGGCAAAACCTTAACCCTAGTCTCAACGGCGACGAGCTCCACTACACGTACGATCTATATCAATAAAAACAGAAGAAAAACACATTCTACATACGGGGCATGTCTCACCTAGGGTTTCCTCTTGGAAACAACAAGGGCAACAACGAAGACGACCTTCCTGACGACGATTCCCGCCCCCAACATGACAGCAGCCCCATCGATTGCCCCCAAGCACACCACATACATGGGGCACAATGATGAACAGCGAGGAAAGATTACAATTGAAGGAAAAACGGAGATGGGAGACGAAGCCAACCAATTTTCTATGAGGAACGATGGCGATCAACGACGACAAGCCCTAATCTCCCCTCTCTTATTCTCTCGTTTCTCCTGCCTCTCTTCTTCGTACACAAAAGGGGAGGCGGCGCAAGAGAGGAAAGATAAGGGGGGGGAGGATCTGGCATGGGACGACAGAAAAAACTCGAGGTAATTGTAGTGTCATGGTACTGTAGTACCCAAAAAAAGAAAAGAAAATACCCACTGCACTCAATTTCGTGATCTGAACTCCAAATAAGGCATGTGGGTAGTAAAATAGAATGTACTTGACGAGCTCTATGCGTTGTAGGCTCAGATCTTTCATCGGAGCGACGGATGAAAATATCAAATTTTAATTATCAATTTTACGTCTTCCAACATGCAAAGCGCATTTGGTTGTTTTATCCATACTAGGTGTCACACCGTCACAGCTCCATGTCCCACGGGCCGCCATTGATGCCGACATTTACCTGCCGCGGGATGTTGAGGGGCTCAAGATCGTGCTCGAGATTGGCAAGTACACCATGAGCATCTTCTTCAACTACTAGTTTGCGTAAGTATATACTCTTTAGATCAAGGTTCTTTTGGCAATATGATCAACATTTGAAAAAAATACAGACTAGCCAAGTGGGAGGTGTTATGCCAACCAAAAGACCAGGGTGGTTTGGGAATTATGAATCTGGATATCCAGAATAGATGTCTTCTAAGTAAATGGTTGTTTAGGCTATGCAATGAGCAAGGGGTGTGGCAGGATCTAATTAGAAATAAATATCTTACGAATAATCCACTAGGGAAAGTGCATATAAAACCAGGGGATTCTCAGTTTTGGTTAGGGCTGATGGGCGTTAATGAGGATTTCCTCAGCTTAGGATCTTTCAGGTGTTCTCAGGAGCCTAAACTAGATTCTGGGAGGATTCTTGGTTGGGAGGTCAAACTTTGAAATTGAAGTATCCTAATTTAGACAATATTGTTTGAAGGAAGCATGCTACTATATATTGCGAATGTTCTTAGAACAATTCCCCTAAATGTCTCTTTTAGGAGATCACTGGTGGGGAATAAACTAGAGGAATGGTACAACACAGTGGCTGACATTTCACATGTCAATCTACAAGGGGGACAAGATGTGTTCCTTTGGGCGCTACACAAGAATAACTTTCTTTCAATGTATAAACATTTGGTCAATAATGGTGTAAAGGTATCACAAGAGATTTGGCAAATGAAAATGCCATTAAAGATTAAGATCTTTATGTGGTATTTAAAGAAAGGGGTTATTCTAACTAAGGACAATCTGACAAAGAGAAACTGGAATGGGGATAAACATTGCAGCTTTTGTAGCTCCTTGGAGTCAATTAATCATCTTTTCTTTAATTGTTATTATGCAAATTTTTTATGGCGAGCGACACATGTTGTCACACCCGGCCAGTTTGTATGGCCCAGTAGTGGCCCATGAGTGCGGGATGCACGTGTTTAGTGCCACGTTGCTAGTTTAGCAAGGGTGGAGGCAACTTATAATCTTCCAGCCATAGCACCTTCGGGTTAACCCTTTTACACGAAGCGAGGACGAAAGTGTAAGCAGGGTGCTATGTGTACACGTGCACGCCCCTCGGGAGGGCTGTGCGAGGCGGCTTTGGAGGGCAGGGTGTTACAAATGGTATCAAAGCTGACCCTCGCGGTTGCGCTTACGGGTCAGTGTGCGGGCATAGGGCGCATGGCGCGTGTGGCCCGGGTAGGGCATACGACATGGACTATAGCACCGGCACTGGACGTACGGGCGTGCGCCAACGGGGAGCGTTCCTGGACATATGCCCGTGTGGGTGAGTTGCGCCGACGAGGACATCGGGTTCTTTGAGGGGGGTGTATGTCACACCCGGCCCAGTTTGTATGGTCCATGAGTGCGGGATGCACGTGTTTAGTACCACATTGCTAGTTTAGCAAGGGTGGAGGCAACTTATAAGCCTTTGTCTTCCAGCCATGGCACCTTCGGGTTAACCCTTTTACACGAAGCGAGGACGAAAGTGTAAGCAGGGTGCTATGTGTAAGCGTGCACGCCCCTCGGGACACTACAGGGAGCCGGGCTAATGCTACACTTTCGGGCGCAACACCCACGTAAAGCGTTGCGATACATAGGGTTTATTGCAACACTAGCCGATTTTGGTTGTGATAGGGTGGCGTATTGCAACTAAATGGTGTATGGTTGCAATTGCAATATTGTGTGTTGCAATAACTCGACCGTGTCGCAACGCCGATGTGTGCGTTGTAATTAGTGTGACGTTGTTGCAACCCTTTTGAGCAATTGTTGCAATAGTCGATGATATCGCAACTGAAATATAGCATTGTTTTACTTAGTATCGAGTGTTGCGATAGACTGTATGCTATGGCAACACAAAACTGGAGTGTTGCAAAAGGATTTGTGGATATAGCAACGCAACTGGAGTATTCCAAAAGGATTTGTGGATATAGCAACGCAAACAGAGAGTGTTGCGAAAGAGGGTTTGCTATTGCAACCTAAATACGAAGCGTTGCAACGAGGCGTAGCTATAGCAACGCACACCAGCATCGTTGCACCATTGTCATATGTATAGCAACTAAACCGGAAGCGTTGCAACAAAGCACAAGTAGAGGGCATGTCCAGCATCTAGTTTATGGCCCAACAACAATTATGTTGGGCCACCATCATCGCTTTTGGTCCACAGCACGTGTCCAGGTCAAAGTGGGTGCACGAGTTGGCCGCGCGGCTTCTGTGTGTCGCGATCTGATCGTCCACGCCGCCGGCGATGAGATCGAGCGCAATGCGCGCCTAGCACTCACGCGACGCCGCGCGCATGCCGAGGATCCAGAGGACGTGAAGCTCCTGATTGAAGTCGTCGACATCGTCAAACCCTAGCAACAACTCCAGCAACAATCTCCCTATAAACTAGCTTGATCAGATCAAAGGATGAGATAGAAAAACACTTGTGTGACAGAGGTTTTTATCCACAGTTTGCCAAACGCAAACGTCGTCAGCGTGCTCCTCGTGTACATGTACCTGAACCTGAACCTATGGTTGTGAATGATGAGGTTGGAACCATGGTGCTGAGTTCCACGAATAAAACGTCCGCGATCAACAAATAAAAGATAGTCATATTTAAGAATAGAAAAAAGATAAATTGAAAAAAATCTCAAAAAGACATAAAAATGAGCCCAACGTGGCTGGAACCTGAGACCTCATCCACCAATCCATGGTGCCTTACCACTAGGCTACTTCACAATTTTTGTGCTTGTTAAGCATTTAGACGTTTTTATCTAAATCTAAAACAAGAGTACCGGGCCGTGTGCTGCTCCAGGCCTATCGCGTGCTGGGCCGCGCGTTGTGCGAGCTGAGCTCGCTCGCTTGGGCCGCGAACCACCGCCGCTTGTGCAAGCTGAGCTCGCTCGCGTGGGCCGCGAACCACCGCTGCTGGGCTTGCTCGCGCGCTGTGCGAGCTGGGCTCGCTCGCGTCTTAGATTGAGTTAAATAAAGTCGTTTACACTATCCAATTCCAAACGCTAAAACTCGTCTAATGGTTGGGACGTGTGGTGCTGGAGGTTGAGGTTTGAGGTTCGATTCTAGAACCTCAACAATTCTTTTTATCAATTTTATACAGTGTTCAGAAAATAACAAAAAATAGTCAATAAAAACAAAGGTAGGAGATGCTGGGAATTGAACCATGACTTCAGTATTCCAAGACTACCGCCCTACCACCACACCTTAGACTCAATTAGCAAATCAATGGCGTTTAAACGTTTATTAACCATCTTTTCTCGTAGCGCACATATCTACCACGAGTTAATCTGACAAAAAAAGTCGCTGGCGGCCACCACATGGGGAATGCAGATAAGGTTGGGAGATGCACATGGGAAAAACAAAAAAAAATAGAGCGAACCGCTGGTGCAAGGTTCGAACCCATTCGCGGATGGAAGCCTCATGCCATCCCACTGCGCTAGTTAGTTAGTTGTGATAAATCTAGGAATAAATTTTTTTTGTTGTAAATGCTCCTGCTGTTTAATAGAAGCAGCCGGCTAAAAGCAAAAATAGGTGATGGCCAACAAAATCGAATCCGAGACTTCGTCATGGGTGCGGGCTTCTATATGAATGCAAGGCCACGTGGCGCACGTAGGGGACTCCCCACATTATATTTTTCTTTTTAATCTATAATTAGAATTTGTAACTAGTATTTCTTGATCATACGAACTTCAAATTCGATGATTTTTTTTCTGAATTTTTCTAAAATCATGATCTTTCATATCATATTGTTTGTTTGCATACTTGTTTTTATTTTTATCTCATTTTTAGATAACCTCTTTTTTCTTACGTCGAAAGAGAGTTGATAAACCATATTTTTCTATAGCAATTGGTCATCTAACTTCTTATTTTGTAATGGTATGGTGAAGATAAGGTTCTATTCAAGTTTGAGTTCCATATGAGTTCGAAAATATGATGCGCTACTTAAATCTCAAAGGTATACTAGATTTGTTAGAAACTATGTGAGACATGTATCCAATTGTGAACAATGTATGGTCTTACTTCACTAAAACAATGTAAATTTTTTATGACAAGCTCATGGATCAAAAGTATGTTGTAATATCAATTTATAGATTTTTTTGAGAAAATTTGGATATTATGGTAATTATTATGTGGTAATTTGGAGAAAGAAGCTTGAATTGTTCCTATAAGGCAATAGAATTTGTCCCACGTCTTAAAGGCATGGGTTACAATGTTACGTACTAGTTCAAATATATTTTTTCTGTATTTTTTTAAAATTTATTTGAGGTACACATAGTTTAAATTTGGAGTATATTACCTAAAAATGCAGAAAATCACTTTAATGATAGAAAATAGCAAATCTGGTAAAAAAAAGCTGAGACTCGTAATAGGGTCAAATTGAAAAAAGGAACAAAAGTGCTATACCCTGGACTCGAACCGCATACCTGTAATTACCGGCCGAAGCTCTTTACCACTACAGCATGACGTTATTTGTGATTTCGTTTGGTTATTGTTCTTTTGAATGTTCTCGTAATATGCCCTGCCACCAAGAACAGATGTGTACTTCATCTTTGTCGCATTTCTCTTTTTAATCCGTAATATTTAGGTATTGTTGTAATTATTTTGTGGTAATTTGGAGAAAGAAGGTTAAATTGTCCCTAGAATATAGTTAATTTTTTCATCTGTCTATATGACATGGACTAGAATGAAACATATGAGCCCAATTATAATTTTTGTGCAATTTTTGGTATCTTATTAGGTGCACATGTAGTTCAATTTGAAATTAGTTTTCATAAAAAAATAAAAATTCATTTAACATATAAAAAATAGTAAACCAGCTTCAAAAAATTTTAAACTGCTATAAGATAACTTATGCAGTATAGTACATATAAAAAATATGTTTATATATATAACATAATTTTTTTTCTGTGCTACTTCACAATGGTGCAATAAATAAAAAAGGAAAAGGAAAAATGTTAAGCATCGAAAAGAAAAGAGGCCCATTTCAGCCCAAAACGGCCCAACAAATTTCAGCCGTCCGATTTCGATTGTATGGCTAGGATCGTTCCACGTTAATATATTCGACCCTAGCTCCAGCACGCTCCTCTCCTCAAGCCGCTCCCACTCCGACGCCCCCCTCCTCGGCTCCTCCGCCCGCTCCCTCTCGCCTCCCCCGTCCCCCTCCACAGCTCCGCCGCCTGCTCCCTCTCCTCTCCTCACCTCCCCCGTCCCCCTCCACGGCTCCGCCGCCGGCTCCCTCTCCTCTCCTCGCCTCCCCCGTCCCCCCTCCACGCTGGCGTGGATCTGCTGCGTTGACCGTGACTCCCTCCTATCATTTCCTCTATGACCGTGACTAGCACCCCTTCCCGGGCTTTGTTTTCCCCTGCCGCAGCCAAGAAACTAGAGGGAGAGAAGAGACGAGAAAAGAAGGGGAAGGGGAAGCAAAGGAGGGCTGCACGAACCCTAGATTTTGTGGAATTAAGGTGAGATGGTTTTGATCTAATTCCCCTGATTTTTGTTATATTTTCCTGTCAGATTCAGCATTCGAGGTTATTACCATGTTTTGGCCATTCTATGGGTTTTTACTGCAGTGGGACACATAAGAGAAGTTGTGGATAATATAATGTTACATCCTCTGGTAAATTTGCATAATTTTTGGACAAGTGTTTTTGTAGAGAGACACGGTTTGGGGAAACACCACACCCATAACAAGGGGGGTGACCTCTTATATATATAGCCAATATGGCTTGGAGTACAAGAATACAACTCGTGTATACATAGTAAGCCTATCAGCTATACAAGGAATATAATCAGCTATACAATATTCCTAATACCCGCCCGCAGTCGCAGCGGGAGGAGTGCGGACGCAAAGACTGGACCGAAAATCCGTGAAGAGCTGAACCGGAAGGCCCTTAGTCATAATGTCCGCAAACTGATGGGAGGACGGGACATGAAGAACTCGAAACTGTCCCAAGGCCACCTTCTCGCGAACGAAGTGAATGTCGATCTCAATATGCTTCGTGCACCGATGATGGACCGGATTGGCTGACATGTAGACAGCACTAACATTGTCTAAGTAGACAACAGTGGCGGAGTCCAACGGGACATGGAGCTCCTGGAGGAGCTGGCGCAGCCAGCAACACTCGGCGACGGCATGGGCGACAGCTCGATACTCAGCCTCAGCACTAGACCGGGACACCGTGGTCTGACGCTTGGAGGACCAGGAGATCAAGTTGTCGCCAAGAAAGATGCAGAAGCCGGAAGTAGAACGTCGGGAGTCCGGACAACCTGCCCAATCCGCATCTGAGTACGCCGTGAGGGATTGGACAGGACCAGTGCCGATGTGAAGACCGGAGGAGAGGGTGCCCTTCACGTAGCGCAGGATGCGCTTGACCAGCGCGAGATGAGATTCACGAGGGTCATGCATGAAGAGACAGACTTGTTGTACGGCGTACGCCAAGTCGGGGCGAGTCAGCGTGAGGTACTGGAGAGCGCCGACTATACTCCGGTACTCGGAGCTGGCGGTGGTGGAGAGCTGGGCACCGTCGGTCGCCGAGAGCTTGGCGTGAGTGTCAACAGGAGTCGCTGTAGAGTGACACTCAGCCATGCCCGCGCGCTGGAGAAGGTCGACGGCGTACTGTCGCTGTGACAGGAAGAGACCATCAGAAGACCGGCTGACGGAGATGCCGAGGAAGTGATGCAGATCGCCGAGATCCGTCATGGCAAACTCGGAGGCGAGTCTAGCCATGATGGACTGAAGAAGTGTCGAGGACGAAGCAGTGAGGATGATGTCGTCGACGTAGAGCAGCAAGTAGGCGACACTGGCACCCTCTTTGTAAACAAAGAGGGAGGTGTCGGCGGTCGAGGCAGCGAAGCCAAGCTGCCGGATGAAGGTGGCGAACCGCTGGTACCATGCACGGGGCGCCTGCTTGAGTCCATAGAGCGACTTGAGCAGGAGACATACATGGTCGGGAGCGGCAGGATCGACGAAACCAGACGGCTGCTGGCAGTAGACGGTCTCGTCGAGGTGACCGTGGAGAAAGGCGTTCTTCACGTCGAGCTGGTGGATCGGCCAGGCGCGGGAAGCAGCAATGCTGAGAACAGCTCGGATGGTCGCCGGTTTGACCACCGGACTGAACGTCTCGTCATAGTCGATGCCGTGCTGCTGGGAAAAGCCACGGACGACCCATCGCGCCTTGTGTCGAGCAAGAGTCCCGTCGGAGTGAAACTTATGCTTGAAGATCCACTTCCCAGAGACAACATTAGCGCCGGGCGGGCGAGGTACAAGGCGCCAGGTGCCGTTGTTGATGAGCGCCTTGTACTCGTCTGCCATAGCCGCATGCCAATTTGGATCAGCCAGGCCACCGCGATAATTGCCCGGAATCGGCGAGGTGGCTGCGGCGACCGCTGTCATCCCGACGTATCGGACCGGTGGAATGGCACCAGACTGGGTGCGCGTCACGGGCCGGCTCACCACAGGCGGTGGTGGAGCAGGGCCTGGCGAAGCCGGTGGCGAGGAGGAAGCAGTGGAGGAAGACGGTGAAGCCGGGTCGACGGGGGGCGCCACGACCTGCACAGCCGCCTGCTGTACAGGGGGCGCCACAACCGCCGGTGGCACAGCCGCCTGCTGTGCCGGAGGAGGGCGCGGCCGCCGGCTGTAGACGTGCACGATCGCACGAGGGTTAGCCGGCGGGGGCACAGGCGGCGCTGGAACTGGCGCCGGTGCCAGGGGAGGCGCCTGGAGAAGCGGACCGCGCACGAGGATGGCGGGATCGTAGTCCTCGGGTACGGTCGGTGAAGGCCGTGGTCGCTCAACGTCACGTAGTGACGGAGCTGCCACGCGAGCTGCTGCAGGGTTAGGTACAGAAAGAAAATCCAAATCTGATATGGAAGATGGATCGGCGGAAAAGGGAAACACTGTCTCGTCAAAGACCACGTGACGCGAGATAATGATACGTTTAGTGGCTAAGTCGAGGCAGCGATAACCCTTATGGGATGAAGGATACCCCAAAAAAACGCAAGCTGTAGAACGAGGAGCAAGCTTGTGTGAGGCAGTGGCGGATAGATTTGGATAGCACAGACATCCAAAAATGCGCAGCTGGTCGTAATACGGAGTGGTGCCGTGCAGAAGGGTGTAGGGAACGGCGTTGTCCACGGAGGAACAAGGCCGTCGATTGAGGAGATAGGTAGCGGTGGCGAGCGCCTCGGCCCAGTAACGGGGAGGCATGTGAGCGTGAATAAGGAGGGTGCGGCTGATATTATTCAGCGTACGGAGAACGCGCTCGGCCTTTCCGTTCTGCTGAGAGGTGTAAGGACAGGACAGCCGGAGGAAGATGCCACGAGAGGAGAAGAAGGTCGTCAACGTGCGGTTAACAAACTCAGTGCCATTGTCAGCCTGAAAAGACTTGACAAGAATGCCAAATTGGGTATGTGCATAGGCGCAAAAATCGGTAATGATAGAAGCTACTTCAGATTTGCGAACTAAAGGATACGTCCAACAAAAATGAGAGTAATCATCGAGCAAAACCAGATAATACTGACACCCAGAGATGCTGGCGACGGGAGATGTCCAAACATCACAATGAATGAGATCAAAAGGCGCAGCACTACGAGTTTGTGAACGAGTAAAGGGTAACCGCACGTGTTTGCCCAGTCGACGGCGTACTGTCGCTGTGACAGAAAGAGACCGTCAGAAGACCGGCTGACGGAGATGCCGAGGAAGTGATGCAGATCGCCGAGATCCGTCATGGCAAACTCGGAGGCGAGTCTAGCCATGATGGACTGAAGAAGTGTCGAGGACGAAGCAGTGAGGATGATGTCGTCGACGTAGAGCAGCAAGTAGGCGACACTGGCACCCTCTTTGTAAACAAAGAGGGAGGTGTCGGCGGTCGAGGCAGCGAAGCCAAGCTGCCGGATGAAGGTGGCGAACCGCTGGTACCATGCACGGGGCGCCTGCTTGAGTCCATAGAGCGACTTGAGCAGGAGACATACATGGTCGGGAGCGGCAGGATCGACGAAACCAGACGGCTGCTGGCAGTAGACGGTCTCGTCGAGGTGACCGTGGAGAAAGGCGTTCTTCACGTCGAGCTGGTGGATCGGCCAGGCGCGGGAAGCAGCAATGCTGAGAACAGCTCGGATGGTCGCCGGTTTGACCACCGGACTGAACGTCTCGTCATAGTCGATGCCGTGCTGCTGGGAAAAGCCACGGACGACCCATCGCGCCTTGTGTCGAGCAAGAGTCCCGTCGGAGTGAAACTTATGCTTGAAGATCCACTTCCCAGAGACAACATTAGCGCCGGGCGGGCGAGGTACAAGGCGCCAGGTGCCGTTGTTGATGAGCGCCTTGTACTCGTCTGCCATAGCCGCATGCCAATTTGGATCAGCCAGGCCACCGCGATAATTGCCCGGAATCGGCGAGGTGGCTGCGGCGACCGCTGTCATCCCGACGTATCGGACCGGTGGAATGGCACCAGACTGGGTGCGCGTCACGGGCCGGCTCTGCACAGGCGGTGGTGGAGCAGGGCCTGGCGAAGCCGGTGGCGAGGAGGAAGCAGTGGAGGAAGACGGTGAAGCCGGGTCGACGGGGGGCGCCACGACCTGCATAGCCGCCTGCTGTACAGGGGGCGCCACAACCGCCGGTGGCACAGCCGCCTACTGTGCTGGAGGAGGGCGCGGCCGCCGGCTGTACACGTGTACGATCGCACGCGGATCAGCCGGCGGAGGCGCGGTCGGTGCTGGAGTTGGCGCCGGTGGTGAAGGAGCTGTCGCCGGCGCCAGGGGAAGCTGCTGGAGAAGGGGACCGCGCACGAGGATGGCTGGATCGTCATCCTCGTGGACGGTGGGCGAAGGCCGTGGTCGCTCAACGTCACGCAGTGACGGAGCTGGCACGCGAGCTGCTGCATTGTTAGGTGTAGATAGAAAATCCAATGCTGATATAGAGGACGGATCGGCGGAAAAAGGAAATACTGTCTCGTCAAAGACGACATGACGCGAGATAATGATGCGTTTAGTGGTTAAGTCGAGACAGCGATAACCTTTATGAGAGGAAGAATACCCCAGAAAGACGCAAGCCGTAGATCGTGGAGCAAGCTTATGTGAGGCAGTGGCGGATAGGTTGGGATAGCACAGACAGCCGAAGACACGCAGCTGGTCATAATCTGGAGGGGTGCTGTGCAGAAGAGTGTAGGGAACGACGTTGTCCACGGAGGAACAAGGCCGGCGGTTTAGAACATAGGTAGCAGTGGCGAGTGCCTCGGCCCAGTAGCGGGGAGGCATGTGAGCATGAATAAGAAGGGTGCGGCTGATATTATTCAGCGTACGGAGAATGCGCTCGGCCTTTCCGTTCTGCTGAGAGGTGTAAGGACAGGACAGCCGGAGGAGAATGCCACGAGAGGAGAAGAAGGTCGTCAACGTGCGGTTAACAAACTCGGTGCCATTGTCAGCCTGAAAGGACTTGACAAGAACGCCAAATTGGGTGTGTACATAGGCGCAAAAATCGGTAATGATAGGAGCTACGTCAGATTTGCGAACTAAAGGATACGTCCAACAAAAGTGAGAGTAGTCGTCGAGCAAAACCAAATAATACTGACACCCAGAGATGCTGGCAACGGGAGATGTCCATACATCACAATGAATAAGATCAAAAGGCGCAGCACTACGAGTTTGTGAACGAGTAAAGGGTAACCGCACGTGTTTGCCCAGCTGGCATGAGTGACAAAGCGACTGGGCTACTTTATTACAAGTGATGAATGAATTATTCCTAAGAGTGTCGACGACGGAGGGAGCAGGATGACCGAGTCGAGCATGCCAAATGGTGGTGGTGATGGCGAGTGGCGAGCGGCGAGGCGACAGTGGTGGCGGGAATCGTGTAGAGGTCGCCGGGACTATCGCAGCGAACCATCACGCGTCGACTCGGAATATCCTTAACAGAAAAACCAAGGGCGTCAAATTCAATCGAACAATTATTGTCACGAGTAAACTGACGTACGGAAAGAAGGTTGCGAATTAAGGAGGGTACTACTAGGACATCACGTAGCTGGAAATTAGATGAACTAGTAGGAAGAACAGAAGAACCGCGGCAAGTAATGGGTAAAGTATCGCCGTTGCCTACGGTAATTGAGGAAGTAGATGGTGGAAGACGAGAGAGGAGTATACCATCCGTGGACGACATGTGAGATGAGGCGCCGGAATCCATTACCTAGCCTTGGTTCTGGAACGCCATCTGGTTGAGTGCCGCGATCAACCCAGCCTGATCCCACGCCTGGGGCTGGGCTGACATCTGAACAGGAGCGAACGCCGTGTGGGCCTGGGCCAGACTGGGGCCCAGCAGGCCTGGAGAAGGGGCGCGCCACCCGCCCGGGCCTCCTGCGCCGCCTGGCTGCTGGGCCGATCCGCCTGGCTGTGGACCGTAGGGATTGAAGCAAACCCACGGCCCAGTCGGGCGGAACTGCTGCTGCTGGGGGGCGCCGGGCTGGCGCCAGGGCTTCTTGTTCTTCTTGCCGCCGCCGCCGCCGCCCTTGCCGTAGCCCTGTCTCTTATACACATCTAGATGTGTATAAGAGACAGACTACATCTGGACAGGGGCGAACGCCTTGTGGGCCTGGGCCGGACTGGCGCCCAGCAGGCCTGGAGAAGGGGCGCGCCACCCGCCCGGGCCTCCTGCGCCGCCTGGCTGCTGGGCCGATCCGCCTGGCTGTGGACCGTAGGGATTGAAGCAAACCCACGGCCCAGTCGGGCGGAACTGCTGCTGCTGGGGGGCGCCGGGCTGGCGCCAGGGCTTCTTGTTCTTCTTGCCGCCGCCGCCCTTGCCATAGCCGCCGCCGCCGCTGCCGCCTGCAGCGGGCGCCGGAGCAGAGCCGGACGAAGAGGAGCGGCAGCCACCGGGACTGGAGCTGGAAGAAGACGCAGCGATCATGGCGGAGGCAGCCGTCGTCTTGGCCTCATTAGCGAGGCGAAGCTCCTTTAGCCGGAGCATGTCCAGGGCGGCGGTGAAGTCAGGCAGCACCGCGGAATTGGCGATGTCGTCCGCGGTGTCGGAGAAGGGCTTGTTGACGCCGCACAGGAGGTTGAGGACGAGCTGCGGTTCAGGGACCGCATGACCGACGTCGCGGAGGTCCGCGGCGTTCTTCCTCATGCGCTCAGCGTAGGCGTCGATGGAGGAGTCGCCCTGGGTCATCGAGTGGAACTCGTGGAGATGGAAGATCGCGCGCGGAGCCTGATTGGCGCGGAAGAGTCCCTCGATGGCGACCCAGATGTCACGGGCGGTGAGGTCATCGCCGTCGACGGCGAGGCTGAGGACAGCGTCGTCGACAGTGCCGAAGATCCAGCTGCGAACGCAGCAGTCCCTGGTCCCAGATGTGGTGGCGGAGACGAAACTTGCCGGACATCGACTTGAAGAAGAACGCCCAGCGAGAGTAGTTGGAGGATTGCATCTCCAACTGGATCGGCACATGGGACTTGACGGAGATCATGGCGAAGGAAGGAACCACGAGATGCTGTGCGATCGCCTGGTGGACGGCCGCCATGGAGCCGGCGGCCGTGGTGCCCATCGCCGGGGCAGTAGAGGCCCCTAGGGCCGGCGCAGATGGAGTCCCAGTGGCCGGAGAGGACGAGGAGCTGAGCACCGGCATGGTCGGCATCCCGAGGGCCGGCGCAGAGGGATCGCCGGTAAGTCCCGACATGGCGATCGGGGAGGTGCGGCGCCGGTACAGGCCGGCGGCGCAGGGGAGGGAGGGGCGATCAGATCAATCTGATCGCGAAAGAGGTGGGCAGCGGAAAAAAAGAAGGTTTAGGCTCTATACCATGTAGAGAGACACGGTTTGGGGAAACACCACACCCATAACAAGGGGGGTGACCTCTTATATATATAGCCAATATGGCTTGGAGTACAAGAATACAACTCGTGTATACATAGTAAGCCTATCAGCTATACAAGGAATATAATCAGCTATACAATATTCCTAATAGTTTTAGCTGATAACAATAGTTTACAACAGTTGTCAGATTCCAAGACAGAATCAAGTATCTGAATTCAAGTCAAGATTGCAGCTGTTTAGAATTTTGGATAAAATAGTTTGACTGATTGAAGTTGTAGGCCTTTCTCTTCAGTTTCTGAAAATGTGTCTTTTTGCTATGATTGCTTTTGTAGATTTAAAGATACCAAAAAGACAAGCAGCACTGGTGCTGATAGCCGAGCGCAGTGCTTGCTGTTTTGGTTTGCATATCGGGTTTGGGCGTAGAAGCGCCATAATACTTGTCGTGTATCCTTGTGTTCATGTGTTGGTGCTAAGATATGTTTGTGGACAGGTGGTGGACCATTGGATCTTGCTTAGCTCGTGTTCTTGATCATCGGAGAAGGCCAAGTAAATGTAGGCGGTGGTTTTGCTACGGCATTGACTTGTTATTTATTCTACCTACACTCTCAAAATTCAGAATCTCTTTGATGTATGTACTGATTTAGATAGGTTCGGGCTACCCGGAGGTATAATACCCTACGTCCTGTGTCAGTGACGTCGTTTGTATTGCTGTATTCGGATGATCTCCGCTACACTCTCAAAATTCAGAATCTCTTTGATGTATGTGATCTTTTCATGAATGATTATAGTCTACCTTTGATTGTCAGAATCTCAAGGAAAGTAAGATGATGCTTTGTTTTCTAATTGGTTATTATTCTCCACACTATCTTCATTGGCTGTACATATATAATCAGATGCCACACTATAGATTGCCACATGTATTAGTATAATCAGAGAAGCTCCTGGGTCTAACCACAACAAATCTCATGAATTCTTTGATGAGTTACATATATGTTTTTTTATGTGTTACATATATGTTTAGCTACATGGTACTATCTCATGAAGCTTTTAGAATGATTTTTTTTCCTAATTTAGATAAGTTCAGATGCATGAACTAGTCTTTATGCTACTTGGTATGTAACCCAGTCTCAAAATCATTGTGCTATCCGACATCCTTGAAAGTGTAGTGCTCGGAGATGGCACCGGCGGCCGACTGTTAAAACAATTTGTTCAAGTGCAAAGTTCCAGAACTGAAACCTATAGCTTGTACTTTGTGGATAATGTTCAATTGTGCCTGCTGTGGTCTGTTTACATGATGGCTGCGTGTGTGAACTAGCATGCTGTCATGAGAAACTAACGATGCTCTCAATGTTTAATGATTATGTCTTTTCTTTGAACTTAGTATGTCTTCAGTTGTTCAATAATGATGCACTTGTTGATTTAATCATATCGCTTATTGATTAATGACCTTATGTTGCAGAACACATTGTAAACAAGTGGCAAACCAGAGCACATGTGGTGTCTAGAGCATCTGGTGCCGGGAACTAAAAGTGGTGTCTTCTTGAAGAGCAGCTGAAGCGTCAAATCTACTTTGAAATTTCATTTTGTTGAATATTGTGATATGTAGAGGAGATTGTAGTTACATTTGGGTCGTTATTATTGGTCTAGATGTTTGAAAGGGCTACAATACAATTATGGAATGATTTATTATATTGAAATATATAATATATATACTTTTTGCAACATTTTCGTTTGTCAAATATTTTGGTTGCAATATCGATCTATTTGGCGTTCTGATAACCTCCAAGTGTATTGCTACGACATCCAACGTCGTTGCAAAACCCTCCCTAGCGTATAGCAATGACCTCCCAACATCGTTGCGATACCCTCCAAGGGAATACCATCGACCTCATATATCATTGCGATAGCCTCCAACACGTATAGCAACGACCTCCAACATCGTTGCGATAGCCTCCAAGGGAATACCAACGACCTCCAACATTGTTGCGATACCCTCCCAAGAATATAGCAACGGCCTCCAACGTCGTTGAGATACCCTCCCAAGAATATAGCAACAACCTGCAACGTCGTTGCGATACCCTCCACGCGTATAGCAATGACCTCCAACGTCGTTGTGATACCCTCCACGCTTATAGCAACGACCTCCAACATCGTTGCGATACCCTCTAGGGCTATTGCAACACCATTGGTGTTTTTGCAACTAACATATAGCGTTGCGATATCTGGTATTGCTACAACAAGGGAGGGTTGCAATAGTCGATGATTGCAACGACACCCGAGTGTTGCAGTACCAACTATTGCAACAACGCCAGTGGTTGCTAATGCCACTAATGCAACGCCTGTGATCGTTGCGGTTTCATCGTACCGCAACTCTAAAAACAGTTGCGACAACCACATACGTATCGCAACGCTATTTTAAATTGATGCGATATGCTATTGCAACCATCGCACTTGCAACGCCTCCCAACGCCACACGTGTGTTGCGGGTGCTTGGTATTGCAACGGAAATGGCCCTATAGCAACACTTTTGGGGCGTTGCGTAAGCCCGGCTCCCTTGTAGTGGGAGGGCTGTGCGAGGCGGCTCGTGGAAGGCGGGATGTTACAAATGTAGTATTTGGAATTCCTCCTCCAACTAGTTTTGATCATCTTTTTGGCAGTTGGATAAAAGGGGACAGAAACCAAATCTATATTTATTGACATGAGCCACAACTTTATGGTGGGCAATATGGATTACATGGAACGAAGTGGTGTTTGATAAATGTCAACCTAAAATCTTTTTGCAAGTACTATTCAGGGAAACATACTGTCTCCGGTGGTGGGCTAAATTGCAACGAAGTGAATCTACTCAAGAGTTCGTGATCGTGGCATGTTGATGTTTAGACATGGCGACTCTTCGTTTTTTTACTTCTAATGGATGGTCCTTTGATATTAGGATTAGCTTTTGAGTCATGTTTTGTTTGGTCACAAACTGGAGGTGCTGTATCATGAGGCTACGCTTGCAAAAAAGGTGAAGCCGGATAATTTATTTCTATTATCTAAAAAAAGTATATACTCTTTTGCTTCCGCAATAGGTTGTTTTGTTCATATCGTCACAAGCTACACGAAGCAAGGTATCAGGTTCCACTTCCATGCGAAACCTGACACTCGAAACTCTCAACTTAATCACTTGGGAAGACTACAGTACAAAAACCACAATGGATTATTAAGAAACAGAAACAAAAGAGAAAACAAGGCCGCAGCTTCATTTTCAGGATATACACCTTCACTCCCGCCAGTTGCGCTATGTTTATTGTTTGTTCTCTTTCCACAATCACATATCTTAAGTTTTCCTTATGTAGGCCGTGTGTTAGATAGGTTAATGGCTTATTTGTTTCGGCTGTACCTATTTCCATGTTTTATTTTCTTTAAAGGGTTGTGCATATGTTCTGTAAGATTTCATGCATTATTCTACTTTATTGGTCCGTACATCTGTTCGGTAAGATTTCGATAAGTTTGACGATAAATATAACATAATAATCTTTCGGTTGCTAGAGGCGGCGGAAACTTCTCCCAACGGCATGCAAAGTCCACTGGCAACTACTATTAAGCGCAAATTCGGTGTTTGGATGTGAAACCCAAAAGGATGCAACTCTTACATTTTTCATACAGGTCCAACAATAATAAATTAGGGGGTCTATGCTACACTCTGAGTGTCTTAGATCCAGTCTGACAATATAATATTTGATCGAACCTTTTGCTAAAAACACCCAGGTGTTATGCATTTACTAAAAAGCTATACCAGACAAATGACGTGTATCACTAGTGTAAATAACCTGTAAAGGTGCTATGTCTTTACTAAAAAATTATATCAGAAAGATGACAGGTAACCCATGGATACACGTTTTGTATGAAGGATGTACAAAATGTCAAGTTATAAGGTAGAAACACAAATCCATGTGTTAGGGGACCGTATGCAGCAAAACACTTGAATTTTCTGTACCTTCATACTCATCATCATAAATCTCAAATCTTAAATCAATTCTAGGACATTATAATAATTCATGTGGTTGAGAGACCCTGCATGCATTCCTGCTCCGTGTATCTTTATGCATGCAGCTGCTAGCTGTTTATCAGTTTCACCCCAGAAAGTTGCCATCTTGCATGCATCCGTTGTTTGTTCATATGTGGAAAAGTGGAAACTGCTATTGGTGTAATGCTATGAAATGTTCTCGCGGGAGCACAAAGACAAGCAAGAGCTTAGTGGTGTTCAAGAACAATGGCGTCGAGCTTCTTCAGGCAAGCGATGAGCAGGACCGCTCTAGCACCGGCGGCGGTGAGGTACGCTGTGTTCCTGAGCCACCGCAGGGTGGACACGAAGCGATCCGTGGTGCGCTTGCTGCATGACCGCCTGGCCCAGCAACACGACCTGCGGTCATTCCTGGATGACACCTCTCTGAAGCCTGGTGACCTGCTCATGGAGAGTATTCGGGATGCTGTGGCAGACTGCCGTGTTGGGGTGGTCGTCTTCTCGCCAAGGTACTGCAGCTCAGAGTTCTGCCTGTGGGAGCTCCCTATGATGGTGGAGGCAAGGAAGAGGATTGTCCCGGTCTTCTACAACATGAAGCCATCACAACTCCGTGTCCCACCGGCTGCCATTGATGCCGGCGTTTACCTGCCGGAGGATGTGGAGCGGCTTAACTTTGCACTGGAGGTTGCCAAGTACACCGTGGGCATTGTCTTCAACTCCCGCTCTGGGTAAGTATATGCTCCTACATTTTTGCTTGTGCCATATCAAATTGTCTGGCGATAGTTGTTGGATAGAGTTCCCAACTTACCTATTTTGGCTGCACACATTTCCACATTTTATTTTTTTTAATAGGTTGTGATTCTGTATGGTAAGATTCCATGCAGTATTCTAGTTTATAGAGCCATACCTCTGTTCGATAAGATTCTGATAAGATTCACGATAACGTAAATGTACCGTAACAAGTTTCACTTGCTAGAGGCAGCAGAAACTTCTCCAAATATGTCCATACATAGTCCACTTTGTGTTCGGTAAGATTCTATGCGTTATTCTAGTTTCTTTAGCCGTACGTGTGGTCGGTAAGATTCTATGCGTTATTCTAGTTTCTTTAGCCGTACGTGTGGTCGGTAAGATGCTGATAAGACTCATGATAACATAAATGCATAGCAAGTGTGGTCGCACCAGGGGGCCGAAACTTCTCCCCAATAGTCCATGCATAGTCCATAGTCCACCGGCAGCAACAACTCGGTACAAATTGGGCGTTTGGATGTGGGACCCAAATGGATGCAACTCTTGCATATTCAATACACATCCAACAACAATAAAATTATGCGGTCTATATAACACTCAATGTCATGTAACTTTGTATTACAACTCAAATTAGATCTAACTTTTTGCTAAAACAAACTCATGTATTTTGTCCTTAGTAAAAAGTTATACCAGAAAAATAGCAGGTTTCATTTATAAAGTAATAACTGCAAGTTCAGTGTAAATTAGCTGTAAAGGTGTTATGTCTTTACTAAAAAGTTTTTCCAGAAAAAACGGCAGCTAACTCATGGATACACATTTGATACGAAGGACAGCATGACATGCACAAATCCTTGTGTTGCGGGGCAATAGTTAACAAAGCCCTTGAATTTTCTATAGATTTATACTGACTATCATAAATTTCAAATCTTAAAACAAATCTTGGACATAAAAATTCATGGGCTTCAACGACACTCAGGTGAGAATTACCTTTTCTATAAATAAAATTAAAGAGATGTAGATCCTTAATTCTGTGCATTGTTCGTCAGGATTACAACATATTTAGAAAGCAATAACATTTACATCACTAATATGATGACAATTACATAGTTAAACAATCAATAGATCCATTCGGAAAACTCGTGTCTCTAATATGAGATAAGAAATGTCTCAAATGACTCGATGTTGAAATAGTACGTGCTCTCTGGTAAAGCTACGGTTGGGGCTTGTCTAGTCCCGCTGCAGCTAGCCATGCCACAATATTTCACAAAAACTAATATCCCTGCTTGGTTGACTACTAGCATGTGGCTGCTACCATTTTTCTAGGTATATTTTAGTGCAGTAGCTTAAGAGTGGGTTTTTGAAGCCATATCTTAGTGGTGGCCACACTCACCGAGACTGCTAATAATATTATTATATATTTTGCCACTTAGTATTAAATTCCAGGGATATGGCTGAACTGGTGGCAAGGATGGCTCACTCGGTGGTGGATAACATGGACATTTTCGGCAAGGAATTGAGCTCTCAGATGTGAAAACTCATGTATGTGTTCATCTTCGATAAAAAATATCTACTCTTAATTTGAGTGGAGCTGGTTGGATAGCCCTGCATATTTTTTTTATGTAGCCTATTTCAGTATGGTGTGGCATGTAACGTAAGCAATATTGTGAAATGAATCAGACTGGTACGACGTCGTGGTCGACGTCTATCCAGTGATGTAGGAGTACTGTGTGTAGTCTCCAGGGATCATATATAATTAATTGGGGGGGGGGGGGTTAGGGATCAAAAATTTAGATGTACAGAACCAATGTTCGTTGAGTAAGTGGCTGTTGAAGCTTATTAATGAGGATGGCTTATGGCAGCAGTTTTTAAAGAACTAGATGATACCCCGCGCGTTGCTACGGGAATTTCTACAAAATTTGAAGATGCAATTTGAAAGTAGAAACACTAATATGATTGCATCGCGTTATTTTTTGCAAACAACAATGTAGAGGAAAACACATTCATTTTATTGAGAGAACTACATAGAAATTTGTAGTGTGATACTCGACTGCTTGTAAAGACTAACACAATATGCATAGCTGCAGAAAATCGGTAAAAGAAATAGATTGGTGATGTAGACAGCTTGCATGTTGAGAGAAGATCTAGTGGATGGTGACGTGGATATCTTACATGTTGAGATAAATCTAACCATGACTTGTAGTGGGTACCAATTATATAGGTTATATAGATAAATATTTGCGTTCTAATACTATCATGCATGGAGCAAGGAAACCGGGGGACTCCATTTTTGGTTGGGTCTGATGAACGTTAAACAAACCTTTGCCAGTTTTGGTACTTTCCAGCTAAATGATGGCAAACAGGTGAGGTTCTGGGAAGACAAGTGGTTAGGCAACTTTACTTTCAGGCAACGGTACCTGGCTTTATACCATATTGCTAGGAAAAAACGACACAGTAGCCACGGTTTTTTCTAGGATTCCTCTGATATGTCTTTCAGAAGATCACAAGTAGGACTGGATTTAAACTTATGGCATGACCTGGTGAGTCGTATTAGTCATATTCAACTAAATGAGAGTGCAGATATCTTTAGACGGAATCTTACCCAATTTGGTTTATTCTCTGTTAAGTCAATGTATATGGCTCTCATTAGCAATGCTAATATACAATATAATAATATGTTATGGAAGTTAAAAATCACGTTAAAGATTCACTACAAAAAAAAATAGGTATCCATGACAAAATGATATGGTCATTTAAAGTCAAGAAAGTGTCATAGAAAGTGTCGTATGATGAAAATGCACTGTCACAAGAGGCGTCACATATCAACCGTCGCTAAATGTACCTTGTGACGATAATATCGTGCACTGTCACATAATGTGAGACCTTATGCGACAGTTCTGTAAGGCGTCACATATTCTTAACATTATATGACGCCTGCAAGTGTCACATAATTTAATTGAAAATGTCACAATAAGTGCTCTCGTACCCTTATTCAGCATGGTTTTTGTGACGATCTCACATCGTCATATATTGGTAAGCAGAATTTATGACCGTTTGTGTTGTGTCATGTAATGTATGACTGTCAACTGTTAATTAACGCTGACATGATCACTGCTGTCAAATTAATACATTCATTCCAGGTACATATTCTCAATGACTCATCAGAAAGAACTCATCATCCACATACAATCCATAGCATATACTTCCATAGATGATCCAAAGCATAATACATTACACATGGGTTTAAACATCACAGAACTACAAGTTCCCAGTTTCAACACACAACTACCAAGTTCCAGGTTTCATCACACACAGTTGCAACATACCAACTGATGAACACAAGTTTGCAACCACAGAGGGATGTAGTTCCAATAACGACAAAGTTTGCTGTTGTAGCAATGTAGCAAAAGACTAGGCATCATCAACTCAATCAGTTGGACCTACCTGCCCCATCTTTCTGTAGATTCAGCACAGCTCGTAGTAGTGCATTAGTCTCTTCAAACTTGGACTGCATCCCCTTCATATCTTGTTGGGTCTGGCGTAGCAAATTTTGATTTTCTTCAAGTGCAACTTGTTGAGCCTGAAGTTGTGCTTTCAATTGCTCCTGCTTCCTAGCAGCTACCTCTCTTTCTGCTTGGATTGTGGCCTCAAACTCAGAACGCAGTCGCGCTCAACAATGCACTATCAGTCCACTAATAGATCTGCAGTTTCTGAATCGTTGCGGTAGCAATAATGCATAACCATACAAAATACATGATATTAGGAGGACCTCATCTACAAACAAATACGCTCTACAAGAAAAAAACAACAAGCTATAGTTTAATCATCCATCAACAATTTCAAGCATTGTTGCGCTTCCTTATAAGCTTCATTCAAGTACCAATCTGCAAATGACTTTACTAAATGACATCAAAGTATTGAGCTTACATATATCTGATTTGCAAGCTCAGTACGACCATTTCGTGGACTAGTCATACATTCCCCAAAAAATTCAACTGCATCTGGTTCCCTGTTGTTGTACTTAGCCCTCTGCAGCAGTCATATAATTTGGATCTCAGCATTCATATAAGACACACATACATTTATAAAGGGGATACACATGAACTGTTAGTTCTCATACCAGGCTGTATCTGTGGGCAATATAGGACCTAGCTCCAGTCTTTTGTTGAAGCCGAACTTGACCGCGGTTAAATTTATTCTTAGCACAAAGCTCCTGGAACAGAAATCCAGTATAGGGGGTTACATACAGATATATAGTTTATATTAGTGTTCTCATTAAAGATGAACAACTGTACAGGTAACCACTCCTAGAACATTTCTTATCATTTTCACTTTGCAACGCAATAGCTCAAAACTCTAGTGCTATAGTACTCTAACCTTCTTCAAAAAGCATATGCAGATATTAATCCCGACTATCAAATGATAATAGGAGGCAAATGCTATAGTAACAGCCACTCTAAGTTATAAGATAGCAGACATTCTAAAGTAGATTATTACAACATGTCTCTGCCATGTTCTACTAACTTGTAGCCATTAATTATTCTACAAATCTAGGTAATGCAAGCATGTTAGATAGCATTCAAAGAAAAATAGCAGGATAATGCAATCATGATGGACCTGAACTTTGGGATCACACCAATAGTCAACCAGCTTTTCCCATTGTTCTGCCTGCATATTAGGTGGACGTTTTTTGGCCAACAACTGTTCTCTTGTAAGTTCATCATCGAAGTACTTCCTTTTCAGGATATACCTCTGCTGCTTTACTCCCTTCTTAATGATATCAGTGCATGCCGCTTTGCTTGGGCCATCATTCCTGACATCCACATCCAACCTTGACTGGAACCAAAAATGAATTAATGCTAACAATTATTGAAAAAGGAAACTTGTATATAATGTAAATGTCAGGGACAATGAAAAAGTTATCTCACCGCTACTTTCCTGAGAACTTTTGCTATTTCTTCCTGCCCCTCCCTATCTTTGTATTGTTTCCAAGATGTGTAGATAGGCAGGTTATCTCTAAGGGCGACACCACACTCTGATGCCAGTTTAGCAGCTTGAACAGGGACATCAGGTCTCAGCTTCCCTTCAGCCACCTGGATAGGCATCTTGTTTCCTCGTTTAAGCATGCTCTCTAAGCCATGACCCATGGTTTTCTTCCGGACATTCCTTGGCTCTCCACTTGTTTGATGCTGTGAACAATTAGCACCATCCAAGTGGTTAGTCACTTCATTGATTTCATTGCTTTGCCTAGAGCTCTGTCCTCCTGGCGAGTGGCCCACAGGAATTGATTGTGTCCCACCAGTTGTGGGAGGCTGCTGAAACAAGCGTGTAGTGGACCTTGTTAACCTGGCAGGGCTTGTAGGATTAGGCTGCTGAGGTAAGCTAGCATTGGACCTTGTTAACCTGGCAGGACTTGTGGGAGTAGGCGTTGTGTTCGTACTAATTGCGGGAGTAGGCGTTGTGTTCGTACTAATTGCGGGAGTAGGCGTTGTGTTCGTACTAATTGCGGGAGTAGGCGTTGTGTTCGTACTAATTGCGGGAGTAGGCGTTGTGTTCGTACTAATTGCGCCCTGGAGGCATTGCCCTTACCTAGCAAGAGAAACAAGCATCTTGTAAATTAAATGCAATTGTATATGTGTGGCAGCAGTTCAACAAGTAATTAAAATAATTATGAATTATGTAGCTATAAAATAAAGGGTTCCCTAGAATAAATATAGAGACAGGTTAACTTGTTAAGTGACCTACTAATACATCTCACCTAAGCATTGAGGTCTTCATCACAATCATGTTCATCATCGCTGTCAGAGCGGTTATCAAGGTCAGAGTTTGGATCATAGTCATTGTCAGATTCTGATTTTTCCAAGTCTAATGGCTTCCCTTTGCGCGCTTCCACTTTTGATAACACATAATTAACGGTGCGAGCTAAAACAGGAATACCCAAGGACGCAAAAACATCTTGAATCCTCTGTACGTTCGCATCCCTGTCCTGCTCATACTTGGCCTTAGCCATTTCTTTTAATACTACTACGAGGGAATGCAGAAATAAATGGAACTCGATTCAGTCAGTAACAATGAAGTTCAAAAAGAAAGACATCCTGTACTACAAGAGAGAAGGTGGATTTGAACCGAGAAGTTTGACTTACTTCAGTTGTTGTTGGATCTGATGAACTTCGGAGAAGGCCGCGAAACCCTGGCTATCACCGGTGCGGGGGTTAGCGGCCTCGAGTGGCAGGGGTTGACAGTGGGCTGTTCAGGCGAGGGGATCCGAGGCGATGGTGGGCTAGGGTCAACGGTGGGTGGCGGATCTATGGTGAGGCGACGGAAGAGGAGGCCATGGTGATTGTCCCTACTGACCGTGGTCGACGGCGGCAAGTTCGGGTGGGCTTCCAGAGACCGGAGGCTGGTAGTGCTAGGCTCGACGACGAGCAGCGGATCTACGGTGAGGCGAGTTGCGGCGGTAGGGTTGAGTGGAGGGAGGAGGAGGCCATGGGAGATGTGGGGATTTTTTCCCCTTTGGCCGACCGGGCATTTAGATAAGGCAGGCCACGGACGCGAGGGAAATTTTCCCTTCTAGAGCGGGAGGCGTGGTGGGTCCCATGTGTCGGTGAGGGAATCGGCGCGGGAGAGCAGGAGGAGCAGTGCCAATTTTGGTCTAGCGCACGGTGGGTCCCATGTGTCGGTGACAGGCAAAGCGCGGGAGAGCGGGAGATGCAGGTGCCAATTTTTGGTCTGTTTCGTGGTGGGTCCACCATGTCGGTGATAGTATTAGTAGAACTAGGAATTCAAATAGTTTTTTGGGACAATATACGATTTCAGAAGTAAATAGTGTCAGAAACAAAGTTGTACAACTCGTCAAGATCTACAACTTTGATATTGGCCAATTTTTTCATGTGACCTTGTTTGGACAGTTCAAATTTTGAATTTAAAAATGTTAAAACTTCAAATAAAAGTTTGGGGTACTATGTAATTTCAAATGAAAAACTCATGAATACAAATATTGTATAACTCGTCGAGATCTACAACTTTTATTTTGGTCATTAGTTCATTTGACAAAGTGATGGTAAAAGTGTTCACAAATTTTACCTTGATCTCACATGAATCTCTCTTACCATTTATGAAACCATAAGCTCCCAAGATAAAATTTGTGAATACTCTTACCATGACTTTGTCAAATGAACTAATGACCAAAATAAAAGTTGTAGATCTCGACGAGTTATACAATATTTGTATTCATGAGTTTTTCATTTGAAATTACATAGTACCCCAAACTTTTATTTGAAGTTTTAACATTTTTAAATTCAAAATTTGAACTGTCCAAACAAGGTCACATGAAAAAATGGCCAATATCAAAGTTGTAGATATTGACGAGTTGTAGAACTTTGTTTCTAACATTATTTGCATCTGAAATGATTTCGAGTTCCATAATCTAGTTTCAAATAGAAAGAGTGGCTAAATAGCCTTAGGGCCCACATGTCATCCTAACGTTGGACCCACATGGCATTCACGTTAGAGATAAGCCTGCTATGGTTAACAAGCAGAGTCCACAGCAGAGCCTCGGCGGTGTGGCCCGCTACGTCTCGACCATGGGAGCTCGACCACTTTGAGCTAGCCTCACCGGGAACCCCACCTGCAGCTTCGCCGGCGACCCCACTGCTCGGCCGCATCTCAGCCACCTCTGCAGACCTGCACACGCCACCTGAGCAGCCTCGCCGGCAGCGCACGCCACCTCTGCAGATCTGCAGCGCCTGACTGGCTTGAGGCCAAATCTTGACGCCATGGCTTGAGGCCCAATCTTGACATCCTGATAAGCAAGGTTAGCTGAGGCTGCATATAGTTCTTCCCCTTTCTTTGCATTAGTTCTTCCCCTTTCTTTGCATTTTGATTCGTCAGTGCCAACATTTGCCCCTACATTTGACAGGACACGATGGATAGAAGTTGGATTTATAATAGTTTGCCATTTAGTGGTCCCTATGTGGAAGGTGTTGAACAATTCATGGGATTTGTCAGAAGTCAATTTAGTGCAGATGAGGAAATCACGTGCGAGGTGTTGAACAATTCATGGGATTTGTCAGAAGTCAATTTAGTGCAGACGAGGAAATCAAGTGCCCATGTCGTCGATGCTTGAATCAGATACGACAAAGTCAAGGTGTCGTAGAGGATCACATCCATGTCAACGGGTTCTGTAGATCCTACACACGTTGGATTGACCATGGAGAGGAAGATACTGATGATGAAGCTGATGGCATTGCCCCTGTCACTGCTGAGGCTATTCCATGGGATGGAAATGACCATGCACCAGTTCATGATGAACAACTTGAAGAAGAACCAGAAGATAGAGCAAGGGGAGTTCAAGGCTTGATTCAAGATCTGTACACTGCAGCAAGCCATGGCATCAGTGGTAACTTATATCAACAACTCATGGAAGAGGCAAAACGTGAACTTTATCCAGGTTCGACTGAAGAGTCTAGGTTGACTTTCATAATCAAGCTGCTGCATATAAAGGTGTATAATCGGATAACAAATTCTGGGTTCAATGCAATACTTGGATTGCTATCGACATCGTTCCCCAATGTAACTACTACGACACCGGCGGCCTCAACAGCTACCTCGACCCCGGCAACTACGGCACTCTGGTGTAG
>OAMR01000605.1:486188-534845 GCA_900205405.1 Echinochloa crus-galli
TATCTCAAATTTGAAAACATTTGTATCTGAATTTAAATATGTAATTTGTATGCCTTGCTGCATTTGTATCATATGAAGGTCAAGATTTCCAACTGCGTGCAGCAATTCTGTGGGGAATCCATGACTATCCTGCACTAGGCACCATGTCAGGCAGAAGCACTGGGGGTTACTTCGCATGTGTGCACTGTGATGAGAATCCATGCTCTGAGTGTCTGAGAAAAAAAATTGGGTTCATAGGCCATAGACGTTTCCTCCCAAGTGACCATCCATGGAGGAAAAACACATCATTCAATGGCCACCATGAGAATAGAGAGCAGCCAAGGAAGTTCACAGCAGATGAGGTTATGGCAAGGGTGGATGCAGCATCCTATGTTCCAGGAAAACATCCTGAAAAGACAACCACAAGGAAACGACGACGACAAGGAGAACCGATATGGCATGTGAAGGCTAGCTTGTATGATTTGCCATACTGGTCCAAAATGAAGCTGCAATACAACCTAGATGTTATGCACATAGAGAAAAACATTTGTGAAAGCATTCTAGCAACTCTACTATCTAATCACAATAAGTTACACGGTCGCCGCTAGACTAGATTTGGAAGACAGAGGTATAAGAAAAGAGCTTCATCTGGTGCAAGATGGTGATTCCTTCACAAAGCCAAGGGCTTGTTATGTTCTATCACCAGAAAAAAAGACGAAGTTCTTGGAGTTTCTTAGAAAAGTTAAATTTCCAGATGGCTATGCCTCTAACATATCAAGATATGTCAATATGGAGGCAAAAACATTGAATGGGCTGAAAACACATGACTGTCACATACTGTTGCAGAGAATTTTACCAGCTGCCCTTCGAGGGTTGGTGAGGAAAGATGTATACGAAACAATTGCTGAATTGGGTAGGTTTTTTAGAGAACTGTGTTCCAAGACTCTAAAGGTTGATAAACTACATCAGATGAAGGAGGATATTGTCATTATCCTTTGTCATGTATAATTAATGGGGTACGGTAGGAAAACTCAGAATTGTACCATTAAGACTTTAGGTGAGCATAAAGGTCATATTATTATTGATTACTATGGGAAAGTGAAAGAAATTATTGAGTTGAATTACACTGAAAACAGCAGAGGACCTAGATCTGTCTTTTGTTCTGTCTTTCCCTCAAGATTGTACCATTCACCTTTAAGCGTTTCATCCGCAATAGAGCAAGACCTGAAGGATCTGTTGCAGAGGCATACACTGCATATGAGTGTCTAACCCAATGCTCAACATATTTCAGTGACATCATTACTAGGTTCACAAGACCTGAGAGAAACTTAGATGGAGGACAGAACATCTTACCCAATGATTCTTCCATTTTTGCACATAGTATTAATCTGTTGGGTGCTTCTACACTTCATAATCAAGATAATGACTATGATTCCATGGCTTGGTTTGTTCTAAATAATTGCCAAGAGGTTGATGAGTATAAAGAGTAAGTAAATTATGCCATTTCATTTCTGTCAGCCTTATTTTAGAGCAGAAATCCTCTTTGCAGCCTTATTTACTATTAATAATTGAAGTAAACTAACCACCTTCTTTGCAGCATGTATAGGGCACAGTTGGAACAGCAACAGGTCAACAATATTGAGAAAATGATATAAACACAATTTTCAACATGGTTTGAGAAACATGTATGCTCATCTTGTTTCCTTCAGCTTACCTATTCATTCTTGTTTCCTGCAGCTTACCTATTTGTTATTGTTTCCTGCAGCTTACCAGTCTAAAAAATGAAGGCACAAGTGTTGATGAAGACCTGTACTCACTCGCATGTCGACCTGATAGGCGTGTGCGTTCATACTCAGCGTAGATCGGAAGAGGAAATCAAGTGCCCATGTCGTCGATGCTTGAATCAGATACGACAAAGTCAAGGTGTCGTAGAGGATCACATCCATGTCAACGGGTTCTGTAGATCCTACACACGTTGGATTGACCATGGAGAGGAAGATACTGATGATGAAGCTGATGGCATTGCCCCTGTCGCTGCTGAGGCTATGCCATGGGATGGAAATGACCATGCACCAGTTCATGATGAACAACTTGAAGAAGAACCAGAAGATAGCGCAAGGGGAGTTCAAGGCTTGATTCAAGATCTGTACACTGCAGCAAGCCATGGCATCAGTGGTAACTTATATCAACAACTCATGGAAGAGGCAAAACGTGAACTTTATCCAGGTTCGACTGAAGAGTCTAGGTTGACTTTCATAATCAAGCTGCTGCATATAAAGGTGTATTGGCCGACCGGGCATTTAGATAAGGCAGGCCACAGACGCGAGGGAAATTTTCCCTTCTAGAGTGGGAGGCGTGGTGGGTCCCATGTGTCGGTGAGGGAATCGGCGCGGGAGAGCGGGAGGAGCAGTGCCAATTTTGGTCTAGCGCGCGGTGGGTCCCATGTGTCGGTGACNAATTTGCATATGTAATTTGTATGCCTTGCTGCATTTGTATCAAGACCTTTGTATCTGAAATTTGTGTCTGAATTTATACCTGAACCTTTGTATGTGAATTTATGTCTGAAATTCTCAGCCATTACCTTGTATGCAATGTTTCTGTTAAAATGAAATTATGTTGTATGGAATGGCTATGTTACATGCTGCCAAAATTTTACTGGATACATTTTGCTAGCAATCATTTCATGTTTAGGTTATATGCTGTCAAAATTTTAATTGACATATTCTGCTGCCAAGGATTTTGTGAGAAACATAATGCATTGGCTGCAAGTAACATACATTCTGCCAAATTTTCATCCGAAGTTTTTGGTTGACAACAATTTTCATCCAATATTGGCACATAATTTTTCACACTTGAATAAACTGCATTGCTTGAAAAAAGAACCAGATTGCATTGATTGACCATCAACTACATTGTTTTGCTTGAAAAAACATCAGATTGATCATACGTTACAAAAGCCTAGACCAATTGCACTGGATTGCATATAATTCATACTACACTTCATAACCTACCAAGAATAAGATACATTAGGTGGTGAATTTCACCTACCTTTCTGGTTTCCAACATACATCACCACACAGCCAAGACAAAATGCTAAAAGAATCACCAAAATGTTGAACTTCCACGTCAGATTGTCTAACTTGGCCTCAATCTTCACTTCAGCAGTCTGCATATTCATGACCATTCTCCCAGATGATGCATCTTCTACCTCTTTAGCATCATCACCAATGTCCACTGCCAGGGGGAATTTTTGGATTGAGATAATGCCAAGCTCCTCCAGCTTATCCAAATACGACCTTTGGAATTTGTAGAACCCACAAAGCTTAGGAAACTACAACAATAAAAGAACAATTGCATTCAACTTGGTTGGATACATAGGGTTGCAGAAATTCTCAACTCAATTCAAACTAAGTGGATGCTCACCGAGTTTCGTGGGCATTTGAAGAACACACGCAAGTAGTTGTCGGTCGTCTCCTTCCCTGACCGCCTCTCTACCACCGTCGCGCGACCACAATCAGGGCAGGGGATCAAGGGGAGCCCTGTTTCCTTACCAAGGGATTTTGGGGAATAAATGAATAGGTCAACAGCGCAAGGGGCCTGGTGGGTCCATATGCCCTGGCAGGTATATTCCCACTAAGGGTCGTCATATTTGCAAAAACATTCAGTGATGCTCCATTGTCGTCACATTAGGACAACTCTTGCCGTCACAAATTAACAACCGTCAGTCAGATACCTCACAGCCATATTTTATGACGGTATTGGATACCTATATGTGACGAACAGAAAACTATCGTCATATATAGTTTAGAGCGTCCTAACTTTATGACCCTTCCTATCATGGCGTCATATTATGAAACATTGTATGACGATATTCCTCCCCGTCATGAGCATTTTCGTCATAGAAGGTTGGTTTTCTTGTAGTGATTAAGATTTTTATGTGGTACTTAAAAAGAGGGATGGTCCTTACAAAGGACAATCCAGCTAAGCGAAACTGGAACAGGAATAAGCAGTGTTCCTGTGTTCAAATGAAGAAACGATTCGAGGCCTTTTTTTGTTATATAGCCAAATTTTTTTGAAGGGCTGTTCAGATTTCTTTTAACTTACAAATTCCTCGTAGCTTTAATCATATGTTCAATGGCAAGCCACTTCGTTGGTAGCCACAAATCTCACATTTAGTAACGCCACATGATGGCCTTGCCGTCGAAGAACAGTTGGAATAACGGATTGACGCGGCGGCCGTGCCCCTCCCCCCGCCGGTGACCACCCCGGTCCCGGCGTCCACCTCCCCGCGCCGGAGCCCTCTTCGGCTACGGCGACCGCCTCTCCTGGTGTCCATCGAAGTTTTCCCTTGCAACCTGGCTAGGCTGCAAATTTGCAACCAAGGTACGATCACTTCTTAATGTCTCCGTGTCTCCTTCTGTTGGGGCACCTCGTTTCTGGCTCGTTGCCTCCTTTGTTCGCTCGAAGTTGAAGATCATTGTGGAAAATTGAGCTTCATGCTCCAATCCATCATGGGGGGTACAGCTGCTGATTTTGAGGTCATGGAAATTCATGATTGGATCTTCAAGTTTTGTGTCTCATCTAAGCAAGTGGGCTTTCTTGTTTATGCTCTGGATCATGTGAGCACTGAAATCTTTAAAGTTCAGTTTAATCTCTGGAATGATAAAGGTATTCAGCGGGCTAGGCAGTGCATTGCAAACTCACAAGGATTGCATTTTGAATGGAGAGAGGTGCGATCCAAAACTCCACCATCCTATGCAGATGCAGTGCGTGCTTCTAATTCAAGGAGATCTGTCTTCTCAAGGTTAGAGATTCCTAGTCCTTGCATTGTTCGTCCTCCTCGGACAGGTCTGGCAGCGAAGAACATGGACTCCCATTTGAATAATGTTAAAGGCATTAAATCGGGCCTTAATTTTGGGCGGAATGGTAATTGGGACAGCTTTAATTCAGTTCAATTTTCAAATGATCAAAGAGCAAATGTGACGGTTGCTAAGCCCACTTGGGATCGCTCTATGGGCCGGACCAAATGCACTCGATGCATGTCCAATTGGCACTCTAGGAATGCCTGCAAGTCCAGAGTCCGTTGTGCCGTGTGTTTCAGATTGGGCCACATTGGTAACCACTGCCGGTTCCCGCCTTGGTTTCCGGGTCTTTCCCAGGGCAGTGCTTTACCTTCCTTTGCTGTGCCGGCTTCTAAAGATTTCCTTGATGTGCATTGTTGGTTCAAATCTACTACGCCTATGACAGATGGGCCAAGCTCCAGTGGGGCCCCGTTGTTTGAGTCTATTGATGTTTTTGCTCGAGTGATTCTGGGTATCAACAAGGGTGGCTCTTCAGTTTCAGTACCTTGGCAGGTTTCTGTACCTTCCTTCCCAGCTACCGGCATCATCGGCGACTCCGGCGAGGCCCTGCCTTTCTCTCTTGGGGTCAATCTCTCGCTGCGTCCACCCTACCATAGCCATCAGTCCATCCATAATCCTTGTGCCACACCCTCGTCGCCTTCGAGTTCTAGTGCTAAGAGCGCCCCAACCGTCGATACTGTGCTGCCGTCGCCGCCACCATTGTCGGCAGATTGCTTTCCGCCGGAACCAATGGCGTACCGCTTCGTGGATCCCACGCCTTTCATGCCTAATGGTGCGTCCAGAGTCATGGTGGCTAACCGGAAGCCGATGACTCGTGTTGTGATGGGGGGCCTCCGCGGCCGCAACAGCGATGTGGGAATTGCTCTGATCGAGCCTTTGCCTCAAGTGCAGGTATCTTTCCAGAGCATTAGTGAACTGCTAGATGATTTTCTTCGCAATCATAAGAGAGTGGGTTTTAGGTCCATACAACCATGTCCCTACGGGCAGGCATATGTCCGGTTCAGGCACAGGCATGACAGGGATTTTCTTATCCAAGATAGTCCCCATGAATATGGAGAGTATAGAATTTCATTTGTAGAACATCATAAGGGATGGAATAATAAAGCTACCAGTAGGAATTATGAAGTTTGGATAATGCTTTTGGGGTTCAACATTGATTTCTGGGAGGAGAGGGACATAGAAAAGGCAATTTCAGAATTTGGTAGGCTGCTGGTTTGGGAAGAAGACCCATCCAATCTTGCTAGAGTAATTGTTAAAGCTAGAGTGGTAGATTTGACAGAAATACCATGGTTTATGGTATGTTCAGAGGGTGAAAACTTCGAAGGGGAATCATGGACTTGTCAATGTGAGATTCTGCAGGCAAGGATGCTTGGTGGTGCTCCCTCAGATGAGGACCAACCACCAAATGGACCTGAAGGTGTCCAGCCACACCTATTTGACTTCTTTGGTTATGGTCAACCAGGGCAAGGCCCCCCACAAAATGATAATGATCAAGTGCAGAATAATGTTGATGATGACCCTGATGCAGGACAAATGCCACAGGCTGACTGGGGTCTTTGGCCAAATGGGCCAGCAGCAGTGAATCCACAGAATCAGCCCAATCAGCAAGCTCCTCCTTTGGCACAACAAATCCCCCAGCCCATACCTGGTGAGCCTTTCCTGGAACTTAATGACCTCATTAATCAGGGGGGTAATCAGGAGATGGAGGGTGACAATTTAGGAGGCATAAATGAGCTCTTACAGGCAGAGGCATTGATCAATGTAGACCAGGAGCAGCATGTACCAGTTGAGGAAATCATCCAAGCAGAAGGTGGCTTGAACAATGAGATCCAGCAACAAGCCTCTGAGGAAGTATTAGAGGGAAGCACCTCTGAAGAGTCTGTGGGTAATGATGAAGCTTTATTCCCAGTGCTTCCTGATCTGAATAATGATGTAGAAGTGTTTTTGCCAATGGATGAGGATGAGCCACTAGCTGTTCTTCCTGAAGATATCCCTTTAGAGGATCTGATGGGTGCAGATGGGGCAGATCAAGAAGAGGATAATAATCTGTTGGCTCTAGCCTCTCAGGAAAACAATGCCACTGACCAGCAGTATCTTCAGCATGATCAGAACAACAACATGCATCTGGGTCAGGTAGCTTTATGGGGTCCCTCGACAGACCCTGGATTTCAGGCTTACAGGGCAAAGGAAGAGGCTCAGAAGCAAATTCTAGCTGGTGAAGCTATCAAACTTTGGACACAGCACTTCAATAAAAACACAAAAATCACAAGCTTGGTAAATATACCTGAGCATTGGGCAGCTTTTTTCACATCTTGTTTGCTTGATCAGGGGACTTTTGAGTGGGCAAAGCAATTTCTGCAGTCAGCAGCTCTAGGATCTCTTGGCACTCCCTTGGAATCATCAAGGACCTTTCTTATTCCTGATAAGTGCCCTAGAAGGAATCTGGCAAACCCAGGCAGCATGGCAAAGTCTGACAAAGTATCTAAGGGGAGAGATACAAAAGTCACTAAATCTCCTAGTAGGGCTGACAAAGGTAAGGGTAAAATGGAGGAACAGTTTGAAACACCCCCAAAAGTGCACAATGAGCAGGGTACCAGAATTTCACCATCTACAGGTCCCTGGTCCAAGTCACTCCTTGCCCAGGCAGGAAAGCTCATATTGTCAGAAGATGATCCATCCATTAGGAGGAGCAACAGAGTCAAATGCCAAAATAAAGGGTTTAAAAATTCCCCATGTGAAAAAATGAACTGTATTGGATGCAAAATACAAGTTCCTCAGCTGTCTCCCTCAGTTATAAGGAATTTGGGGGAATCCTTCTGTAAAATGGACCCAGAGCATCTGACAAAGGAGAAGCTGCACAAGAAACCCAAGTTGTCAGCTCTAGGTGAAAAAAAGACTAAGAAGCAGGCCTAGGGTGACAAAGCAGTGAAGGCTACTACCACTGGTGGAGTAGCTAAAAAGAAAGACAAAAAGGAGGAAAATGATAGTAAACCAAACAAGAAGAAAGCAAAAAACTAGGACTCTCCTAGTTGAAAAAGTGGAGGCTGGAACTTCTTTTGCCTGCTCCTTTATTTTTGTTTGCCTTAGCTTTTGGGACTTTTTTGTTTCCTTTCTGGCACTATTCCTGGGATGTAATAATTTACACATGGCACTCGGTGTTACTTCCTCTTCGACGCTCTGGTTTTCTTTACAACCAAGTCTTTATCTTTTATATGTCCAGCTCTGTGTCTCCTATACTATGTATGGAGCTCTGAATGTCATCTTGCATAAGGTTCACAATGAGTAGTACGTCTATCAGAAATTGGAATGTGTTGAATTGGAATGTTAGAGGTCTCAATGCGCCTAAAAAATGGGACGCGGTTAGAGACAAAATAAATGAGTCATTGTGATGTTATCTGTCTGCAAGAGACAAAACAGGAAACCATAGATGCTCCCTTCCTTAGAAAATTCTGTCCACCATGCTTTGATTCTTTTGCGTATCTTCCAGCTATTGGGGCATCAGGAGGGATAGTGACTATTTGGAAGTCAGTTTTTTTTTGAAGGACAGTTAATATTTCAGAATAGTTATGCAATATCCATCAGTTTGACCTCCAAGCATAATGATGCTGAGTGGATTTTGACCAATATATATGCACCATGTACACCTGACGGTAAAGGATTATTCTTAAATTGGTTCAAGCATATTCAGATGCCACCTGACATTGATTGGTTAATCCTAGGTGACTTCAATCTCATGAGAAGTCCTGAAGACAGAAATAGGCCCGGAGGAGACCTTAGTGAGATGTTCCGGTTTAATGATGCAATCAGTTCTTTGGGGTTGGTTGAAATCCCATTAAAAGGAAGGAAATATTCCTGGACAAACAAGCAGCAAAATCCATTGCTTGAAAGGATTGACTGGTTCTTTACTTCAGGTGCTTGGACCCTCTCTTACCCAAATACTTGTGCATACCCTTTGGTTATGGAGACCTTAGATCATTGTCCATGCATCATATCTATTAGCACAGACATACCCAAGCACAGCATTTTCGGGTTCGATAATTACCTCATGGAACATGATGACTTCATGAGAGTGGTCGAGCATGGGTGGGATTTGCCAATCCCTCACACAGACAAGGCAAAGATCATAACCCTGAAGTTTAAGAATTTAAGAAGAGTTATTAGGACATGGCAGTGTCACTTATCCAGTCTGAAGGCAAACATTTCCAATGTGAAGCTTATCATACTTTTTTTGGAATTGATAAATGAAACTAGAGATTTGTCACTGGCAGAGTGGAATTTTAAGGTTATGCTAGATAAAAAACTTTTGTCCTTACTTAAACAGCAAAGGATATATTGGAAACAAAGAGGCACTATCAAATGGGTGAAATTTGGAGATGAGGGGACTAAATTCTTCCATGCTAATGCTACCATTAAGCATAGGAAAAATTTAATCACTACTATAGAGAATGATGCTGGTCAACCTATGTACTCTCATAGTGATAAAGCTAATATATTATGGCATACTTTCAAAGAGAGGCTGGGTGTCTCAGAATATAATGGAATGAATTTAAATCTTGAAGCCTTATTGCACCCATCTACAGACCTAAGTGATCTAGAGGCACCATTCACACATGAAGAAATTGATAAGGTAGTCCAACATCTACCTAGTGACAAATCACCAGGGCCAGATGGCTTCAATACAGATTTTGTGAAAAAATGTTGGCCTATAATCAAAGAAGATTTTTATGAGCTATGTATGGCTTTCCAATCTGGGGAAGTGTGTTTGCAAAGCATTAATGGCTCCTTCATCACACTAATACCAAAGGTGGATGGCCCTACTAGAGCATCTGACTACAGGCCTATTTCTCTACTTAACATCTCTATCAAGATTATCACAAAGTTACTTGCAAATAGGCTACAAAAGAGCATTACAAGTTTGGTCCACCAGAATCAATATGGCTTCATACAATCCAGGACAATTCAAGATTGTCTAGCTTGGGCCCTTGAATATATACACCTGTGCAAAAGATCCAAAAAGAAAATTGCTATTCTGAAGCTAGACTTTGAGAAAGCTTTTGACAAGATAGAGCACGCAAGCATGTTGGAAATCATGCAACATAAAGGTTTTGGTGATACATGGTTAAAATGGATGAAAAGCATTTTTTCCTCAGGCACATCTGCAGTGCTGCTCAATGGAGTTCCAGGAAAGACTTTTCATTGTCGAAGAGGGGTAAGGCTGGGTGATCCTCTTTCGCCACTTTTGTTTGTCCTGGCTGCAGACTTGCTACAGACAATGATCAACAAATCCCGTAGCGAAGGACAGCTCTCCCTCCCGGTGCCCATGCAGTATAGTCAAGATTTCCCGATGCTCCAATATGCTGATGACACTTTACTCATAATGGAAGGTGATGCTAGACAACTGTCAACTCTCAAATCCATTCTGCATGATTTCTCCTCATCAACTGGATTAAGGGTCAATTATGCAAAGTCTATGGGTTTGTTTGGTTACCTGGCTAGATCTAGCCTGGCTAAAATCTTAAGCCTGGCCAGCTTTAGCCTGTCTCTGGTAATACATTTGGTCGTGTTTGGTTGGCTGGTTTAGATTAATCTGTATAGCTACAGCTCATGTTTGGTTGGATGCATAGGTTGATAAGGTCACCATGTATTTGTAAAAGGTGAAGTTACCACTCATCATCTCTCTTTCTGTATCTCGTATTCTTCCCGTTCTAGTATTTTTTTTCAGGATAAATATCTTCGAGAACACCAGAAACAAGAGCAAGGCGTTGACCTTGCCCACCGTCACCACCTCCTCCGCCGGCGGCGGCTCCTTCCCCACGTCGCCGACCACGTACACCGCGTACAGCACCACGCCGGCGAAGCCAACCCACTGCAGCAGCCTCGTCGCCGCGGGCCACGGCACGGCCAAGATCCCCCGCGCGGCCCGCGCAAGGATCACGGCGGCGCAGCCGAGGAGCAAGCCGGCGAACAGGACCTGCACAAGCGAGACGTGCCTGCGCTCCACGGCCGCCAGCCCAAGGGTGGATCTCCCTCCCTCAGCCTCCGCCTCCGACGCCGGCCAACCTCGCGACCATGGAGCTGGCGACGGAGAAGGAGCTGCACCAGTGCCGCCTGGATCTCCCTCCGCCTCTGCCTCCGCCTCCGGTGCCGGTGGCGAGCTGGTCGAGCTCGTAGCCAGCGCAGGCGAGGAAGAGAAGGAACGACGAAGAAGCTGGAGGCCGACGACAGGCGAGGAAGAGGAGGGCGGCGAGGCGAGAAAGACGGTGGCAGGTGGGCGGGCGGGTGAGAGTGCGGCGTGGGAGGTGAGGGAACTCGGAAGGGTGGGTGGACAGAGCCTGGCTCCATGGAAACGCTCGGTCTGGCCGTTCCCAGCTAGCCTGGCTAGAGCCCCTCCTTGCACTAGTGGAGCCTGGCTAAAGACCTTAAACAGACAACCAAACACAGATTATTGGCTCTGGAAAGCCTGGCTACGAGTTAGCCAGGCAACCAAACAGCCCCTATGCTTGTGCCACTGAACTTGAATGAATCAGATTCGCAGGATCTTGCTCAAGTGTTGGGTTGCACTGTGGGATCCTTGCCTTTTACTTACTTAGGTTTGCCTCTGGACATCACAAGACCAAAAATTGAGGACTGTTGGCCTCTTGTATCCAGATGCGAGAAGAGGCTAGCAAGCACTTCTGTCTTCTTGTCTCAGGCTGGCAGATTGCAAATGACAAATGCTGTATTTTCTTCTTTGCCCACATTCTGGATGTGCACTTTTCGATTGCATTCAACTACCATCAAACAGGTGGACAAGTTTAGGAAATATTGCCTTTGGCGAGGTGCTGACATGAATGATAGAACACCACCGAAGGCTGCATGGACATTGGTCTGTCTGCCAAAGAAGGAAGGAGGTTTAGGTGTTCTGAATCTGAAAACGCAGAATGAGGCCCTCTTGTTGAAAAATCTGCACAAATTCTTCAACCATTCTGATATACCTTGGGTACACTTAATTTGGGAAAAGCATTATGCAAATGGAAAGCTGCCAAATCACACAAGGAAAGGTTCTTTCTGGTGGAGAGATGTGCTTAAGCTTCTAGATAAGTTCAAAGGGTTAGCATCAGTAACAATCAGGGATGGTAAAACATGCTATTTGTGGCATGATCTTTGGAATGGAGGTGTCCCAAGTCAGACATATCCTGAACTTTTTTCCTTTGCAAATCAGAAAAATTCTAACTATATGCAGGACACTTAATGTTACTGATCTGACCCAAATTGTGCATTTACCTCTGTCAGCGGAGGCCCATAATCAGTTGACACTGCTGTTGGAGAGGCTGGATGATTTACACATTTCTGCTGATCATGACATTTGGTCCTATATATTTGGGGCTCTCCTTATTTCTCTGCATCCAAAGCTTATAAGAGACTCACTGGTTCAGCCATGCCACATCCCATATTTTGCAGTATATGGAAAACAGCTTGCCAACATAAACATCAGGTTTTTTTGGGCTCCTGCTGAAAGACAGATTGAGTACAAGGGAGTTACTGAGGAGAAAGAACATGGAGTTACAATCTTACAATTGTGTGTTGTGCTCATCCAATATTGAAGAAACCCGGGATCATCTGTTCTTACACTGTCGTTTTGCTGAACAGTGCTGGCTTCTGCTGGGGTATCAGGTTCCAGTCAATCTTGATCAGTTTGACATCTTTGAGAATTGCAAAAACATGTTGGATTTCCCCTTTGGATTAGAAGTCATTATTCTGATGGCATGGTCAATATGGATGGCCCGAAATGATTATATTTTCAGAGGTATCCAAGCAACCATTCAAGGATGTAAATTTCTGCTCCGGCAGGAACTTGGTTTTGTCGCTTTGCGAGCAAAGCCTGAAATTTCGCCTCTCATCTCTCAATGGATAGAAGCCCTTGTGTAATTAGGCTTATCTTTTTCATTTCTTTCTTTGTTTCTTAATTTGTAACTGGGAACTCCAGAAACTTTCTTTCAATATATATATTAACCAGTAGGGGTGCACACCCCTCCTGTTTCATCAGAAAAAATCATATGTTCAATAATTGGCTCGTTGGGATGGACGCCAAGTTAAAGCGTCAAATGTTTGTCGGCGCTGCTGCCCTATACTGGTCTTTATGGCTCAGCAGGAATGATGTGGTTTTTGACAAATCACCTATAAAAACTTACTTGCAGGTACTGTTCAGAGGGACTTACTGGCTTCGGTTCTGGGTACAGCTACAATGGCGTGAACAAGAAAGAGAAGCAATAAAGGATGCATGTCAAGCACCGGAGGTTTTGGCTATGCGTCTCTTTGCCCACCATGTGTGGAGGTTTAGCAATAGGATTGCATTATAATTCTCTCATCAAACTATATGGTGTGGTTTATTTTGGTAAACATTGATGTTGCAGACGGAAGTGCTGCAGTTTTGTAATTGAGGCCGTAGCCAAACATGGTCAAGGCTAGAATTATTCCATTATCTATAAAATAAAATGTTGTCCCTAATAAGTGCGCAGTGCAAAGTGATAGAGATATTCCACTTTCTCCCATTGGGTGGAGAAAAAACAATAAATATATCATCTGATCATGCTGATCGAGTCACACTCCATGCATGTCTCCCTATATATCACCAGTTATAAGCTAAAGCAGCTCTGAGCTCACCCGGGAAAGCTCTCTCCATCCTTTTGGCCTCCTCCAACAAGAATGACTCAGCTAGCTTATTTTTTTTTAGAAAAAGAAAGCATCTTCCCGCCTATACGTTGGCACACACAACGTTTAAAATTATTATATAGTTTTGGATATATTGCCAATCAAGGGGAACAAATAGAAAAATTATAAAGTATATGATAAAGTCTATTATTACGTTTCCATCCATGAGAAGCGAACAACTTCAATGCTGTAGTCTCTAATGCCTGCTCACTTTCTTGAATGTCTCCATTGTCTCCTCATCATGCTGCAGCAGTGACCAAAACACATCCAATATGCTCCCCTGGATATAGCATGCATAAAAGATGTATTTTTGCAATTTTTGAATGTTAGATCATTACGACATCTCCAAATTGCCCAACATAATGCAGATGCCCCAACCAGAATACAATTTCTCTCCTGTAATTTATAATTAGAGAACCACCCCCTCATATGGGCTACTGATCTGGGTGACGTTAATCCAGTAGCTATATAGACGGTTCTCCAAATTGTCCTAGTATGATGACATTCATAGAGAAGATGTTTGATAGTTTCATTACAATTACTCCTGACTGCCTTTCCAATTTCTCTTTGCCACCATAAACGAAGTCACCGCAAGAAAATAGGATCGCCCCCTGCGGCAACACGGGTGGCTTTCCTCGTCACGCCGTCGGTCGGTCTTCCTCCTCTCGCTGCTTCCTACCTCACCGCCGTCCGAGTGAAACGCTGGAAGCCCGACAACCACAAAGGTGGACGGCGGTGGGGCGACTGGCTGGGCAACGTGTTCACGGGCGATGACATCATCCGCGTGAAGATGGCCGATGTCAGTCGATGGCTCATGACACGGTGCAGACTCCAGCGGTGGCGATAGCAGCCAAGCAGGCCATGCATGAAGGATCTTCGTCGGCAGTTGGCCACTACATCAACTAGATCCAATTTTTAGATTTGGCAGCGATATTGGATATTGTTAAATTACCGCTCATGGCATCTTCTTCATAAATAGTTAGTACATTCCATACGATCCCATATATCAGAATCACCTTGGAGTCAACTTACGGCATCGCGTGCTCTGAAGCGGATCCTACGGACTTTGTGCGTGTGCCTATTGGTCACTTCGTAGCATAGTCTTCGTCAGATGTTGGGAGATTGCAGCCGATCGTAGTTGGCTAAGGCTGGGTAATATGGTAGTATTAGCTCAGAAAGGAGGAGGAGGCAACACCTGGAACCACGTTTTGGATATTGATTCCTTAGCTCCTGAGAGAAATCTCTAGTTTTGGCCTTAATTGGTTGTGTCTAGCAATGATCTTGTTGAAGTTATTGTCTGGGGCTCCAAGAATCGTTCTCTAAGGTGAAAACCAATGGTCTGACCATGACTGGTTGGACCATGGCAACGATGGTGCGTGTGCGTGATATTTTCTTGTTGAAGACGTTGCTTTTTAGAGAGCCTTTTTCGTAGCCCAGGTGTTTAATAGGATGGTGTAAATAATAGAAGATAAAGTCGTGTATTGTTTTTGGTGTCTAGATATATGTTGTCATATCTATTTTCTTTTTTCTTTTTGGCCGTGCGCATCCTAACTATGTAGAGGCTGGAAATAGTATTAGCACATTTGTAACATCTTGATATATATGTCTAAGATTAATAAAATTTCCCTTATCGAAAAAATCTCTCTTTGCCAAGTTATCCTTTGTCAAAATAACACCCCTTTTGAAGGTACCAAATGAATATCTTGATCTTATGAAGAATTTTTAATTTTCAAATCACTTTATGAGAGAAAGGTGTATTCTGATTAATCATATATAGATACATGGACCGGACCCAAAAATTGTCCCGTCTTACGTAGGCACTCAGCTAGGTCATATATCTTCACGTCAGATTTTATATGATATAAAAGTGAGAGAAGATGAAAAAGATTGTGGGGGTGTTTAGTTCCAGCGAAAAGTTGGTAAAAAAGTCATATCGGATACTGTAGCACTTTTCGTTTGTTTGTGGTAGACATTGTCCTACCATGACCTAATTAGTCTCAAAAGATTCGTTTCGTCGTGTTGATCAAAACTATACAATTAGTTTTTTTATTTACCCATGTTTAGTGTTCCATACATGCGTCATTTGCTATATTTAATGTTTCGATGTGATATCGATGTAAGTTTTTCGTTTGGAATTCAGGGAACTAAACACACCCTGTACTATCTTTTGTTCAAGAGATAGCTATAGAGAGAGAGAGAATATTTTTGAAAGTGTGTTCTATGCTGAGATGTAGTACCCATATAATACTTTGAATAATGTGATATAAGACAACTATTAGATGTAACGTTTTTCTGTCTCTATATATAAGATAGACAAACTAAAAAGCTAGTGTGCTAACTCTCAATCATTGGAGCCTTGCCTTAATGGTCGCTTGCTCGGAGTTGCAGACTGATTGGGAACATCCCAATTCCTAATTCCCAAAGTGGACGGACGATCTGAGGTCTTGTTAGCATTTCGTTTGTATTGTGAATAATTGTTCAAACATTGATTAATTAGATTTAAAATGCTCGTCTCGCAAAGTATAATAAAACTATGCAATTAGTTTTTGATTTCATCTGCATTTAGTACTCCATGCATGTACCGGTATTTTGATGTGATGAAATCTTTTTTTCTTTTTTGCATGTGGAATTTGGAGGTAAACTTTGGGAACTGAACAAGGCCCTTGTTTAGATCCCAATTTTGGGAGTCCAAAGTTTAGACTTTGCCATAAATACAGCACTGTAGCATTTCGTTTGTATTTGTGAATAATTATCTAAATATTGATTAATTAGGCTCAAAATATTCGTCTCGCAAAGTACAACAAAACTGTACAAATAGTTTTTAATTTCATATACATTTAGTACTACATGCATGTGCCGATATTTTGATGTGATGAAAATCTTTTTTTTGCATAGTGAAATTTGGAGGTGAAATTTGAAAACTAAACAATACACAGGATCAGATTCCCCATAAATGGATCCACAATTAATAACTAATAATAATTAATCCTCTGGTCTCCCTCTCACTTTCTCTCCATAAAACTCAGCACCCACAGTACGGTCTCACACACATATCAGTCTCACTCTCGGTTACTCGATCAGCTTGATCTCGTCTCTAGATCCATGGATTCCGCAAGCAAGAAGGCCTACGTGATCGCCATAGTTGTGCAGGTGATCTTGACTGGGATGTCGGTGATTTCCAAGGCCGCCTTCGATGCGGGGATGAGCACCTTCGTCTTCGTCTTCTACCGCCAGGCGGCAGGCTCCATCCTCATGCTGCCTTTTGCCATCGTTCTCCAAAGGTGACAAAGCAGCAGCAGCACCAGCTCCTCACACCCAAGAACTAGATATGCTGATCAAGTAAAGGTGGCAGTACTGCGGATGTGCTCACAATTTGACAATTTGTTGCTTCTCATCTAACCCTCCGCAGGAAGAACGCGTGGTCGATGCCGTTTGCGTGGCTGCTGAAGCTCTTCTTGTGTGCCTTAGCCGGGTATGTATATTTGTACCTCGATCACATCACCGTACAATCCGACCCTCTGTTGTTGTTGGCGTCCCTAATTTTGCAGGCTTTGTTACTGTATATTCTGATATTCTGAAGAACACGTACGCTGAGCTATTCTCTTGCACTACTATTCCTGAATTCCAGGAACACGCTGAGCTTGAGCCTATACAATGTGAGCCTCAAGTTCACATCAGCGACAGTGGCGGCAGCAGCAGGCAACTCCATGCCCGTCGTCACCTTCTGCTTGGCGCTGCTACTCAGGTACACAACAGCAACTGATCGCTGCTAATAACGGACTTGCCTTGATATAATGATATGAACATATTTGAATTACAGGATGGAGGTGGTGAATCTGAGGAGCGCCTCCGGCATAGCCAAGCTCACCGGTGTAGCTCTGTGCCTCGCTGGCGTCTTCGCCATCGCCTTCTACTCCGGGCCAGCTCTTAGCCCTGTCAACCATTACCGCGCCTTCGCCGGCCGCGCTTCCGGCTCCGGCTCCGGCAGAGCAGATGCCTCCTCGAAGGCGACATGGATCGAAGGGACGTTCCTCATGATCCTCGCCAACGTGTCCTGGTCCCTATCCATCACCTGGCAGGTCCCAACCTGTTTGCTAATTAATTTCACTGTGTCGTCAGTTCGTGCATGCATCGGCTAGCTGTTGTTCAATTCAGAAACCGGAACTAATGATTAATTGGCAGATATGATCAAAAGCAACGTATTCTGTTCTGATATATGATCGAAGCTAGCATGCATATATGCTCGCAGGCTGCTCTGCTCAAGGAGTTGCCGAACAGGATGCTGGTGGCCACGGGGCTCTGCGTCTTCAGCGCGGTGCAATCCTTCGTCGTTGCAGTGGCAGCCGAGAGAGACTTCTCCCGGTGGCAGCTCAGGCCGGACGTCAGCTTGCTCGCCATCGTCTATGCTGTAACAACCATTATCTGAATGCGTTCATTATTCGGCTAGATAGCTAGTGGTGGTTTTATGGGCACACATTTCAACTCCTATACATATAGGATAGTAGCAGCATCCCCTTCAATTTATGGCCATCTCGCCACGTGTAGGCGGGCTAAGAATTAAGTTCAGTAGTGACTTCCAGGGATCTAGAAAGATTGTCCTACTTTAATTATATCTACAACTAATATTCACTAGGTTACAACTAATATTCAGGGGGTTTTTGTGACTGGAGTGTCCTACTACCTTCAAGCATGGTGCGTGGAGATGAAAGGCCCCGTCTTCTTCGCCGTCTGGACCCCGCTGTGCTTCGTCCTCACAATCATCTGCTCTTCCTTCTTCCTCGGAGAGATTGTTCACCTTGGCAGGTAACCAAGAATCATGACAAAGGATGCGTTGCGTAAATCACAATTCGAATGAGTTCATATGGAACCAAATCATAATCTAATTATTTCTTCTCCCTTTCGTCGAGAGGGCAGTGTTGTGGGTGGAATCCTGCTAGTTGGAGGCCTTTACAGCGTGCTGTGGGGTAAACACAAGGAGAGCCAGACCGTGTCCCGCAATCAGGTGAACATGGCGTATTGTGCGCGAGATGAGGAGCACAATGAACCAAACAAGGATGAGCTGGACGAGGCAACAACAGCATCCACAGGTGAACAGGAAGTCTGATTGTCTTGATCACTGAAGCAGGCGTGAGCCGCGTGATATATAGCTAGTCTGATTCAATTTTTCTGTGATTGCAATGTACCTCGGGACCGGGGTTGATCCCACGAGAAAAACTCGCACTCCCTGATTACCATCGAGTACCTTTTTTTAAGCTTTTTGTTAACACAGGTAACCCAATCCCCCTGCTGCCGACTATGATGCGCGTTCGATTTCGTCATGTTCATCTACCATTTTCCTTATTTCTGTATACCAAAGCTGGCACCACAGGAATCCACGTGGTCGATTCATTTCTGCCGTTGGATCTGAAACCAACCGTTGCCTGAGGTGCCCACTGATAGAGGTTCTGCAAGCTTCTAGAATTCGCCTATTGCATTTTTATCCTATGTACCCTATCGCCGCAGCAGCACCATTCGACCCTCAAACTTGCCAGGTAGCTGGGCAGGGGCAGCTTCTCGCTCCCTCATCGACATCCCTGCACGGCCGCATCGGGGACCTCAGATGTGTGGGCCATGGCAAGGCACATCAGTGGCATCTGCGTCCTCAGCTTCCGTTGACATGGCTCAGCAACAGGATGAGCAACTTGATGCAGATTTGGCCACTTCTGCTCTTCCTTCTTCCTGGGAGAGATTGTTCACCTTGGCAGGTAACAAAGAATCATGACAAAGGATGTGTTGCGTAAATCATAATTCGAATGAGTTCGTATGGAACCAAATCATAATCTTTTTTCTTCTCTCCCTTTGGTTGAGAGGGCAGTGTTGTGGGTGGAATCCTGCTAGTTGGAGGCCTTTACAGCGTGCTGTGGGGTAAACACAAGGAGAGCCAGACCGTGTCCCGCAATCAGGTGAACATGGCGTATTGTGCGCGAGATGAGGAGCACAATGAACCAAACAAGGATGAGCTGGACGAGGCAACAACAGCATCCACAGGTGAACAGGAAGTCTGATTGTCTTGATCACTGAAGCAAGCGTGATAGCTAGTCTGAAGCTAGTCCGAGTCAATTTTTCTGTGATTGCAATGTACCTGGGGACCGGGGTTAATCCCACGAGAAAAATTCGCACTCCTTGATTATCATCAGAGTACCTTTTTTAGGAATACAAGCTTTTTGTTAACACAGGTAGCCCAATCCCCCTGCTGCCGACTAATGCGCGTTCGATTTCGTCATGTTCATTTTCAGTGTTTTTGCACCATGACCTAGATAGTCACATATTTGGGCCTAGTACTCTATATCGAAAGCTTTTCAGTGTTTTTCAGCGTTCATTTTCTGCATTGAATGGATCAAAAGTTTTACAACACCATATCAAGTTTGCAGGCCCGGTCCTGAGATTTTTTAGGCCCGGAGCGAAACTAAAAAATGAGGCCCTTTAATACTAAAATGGGTCAAAAGCAATATTCATATTAAATAATTTATATATTTTATCTTAAAAAAAATTAGTATTTGTTGATACGAAGTCATTGATGACGGCATTAATATCAATCTGATCTAACAATTCCTTCTCAATGCATAGAGTTGCCAAGCCATTTAACCTTTGTTGAGACATTTCAGACCTCAAATGATTATTCACCAATATCAACTTTGAAAAGCTTTTTTATGCTAGATGACGTCATGTCCTGTTGTAAATTAATGCCCTAACTTGAGATTAATTCTGCAGTCTGAACTCCAAATAATGTAGAAGAAAAAAATACGCTTTACACATAAGACATTAAGGTGTATAGACAAAGTTTGAACTTTGAAGATCAGGCAGATGGTCCAGTAACATGCTGTATATGCGTTACCATCTATGGCTCTTGGCCTCTCGCGAAGTTCGTCGGCGACTCGATCGGCGTCGGAGAAAACTAAATTGCTGGTGTTCAATCACAGAATAAGGCTGGCATCAGACGATGGCGATGAGATGAGTTGCGCCAGTGTGAATCGTGTGATTGAGGGTGTCCCCGTCTACTCGGCACACAATATCGTGTGATTACTGATTAGTGCCTGAGCCCTGGACCCACGTGGCCTCAACAATATATTATTTTTCCTTTGAGCCTGGCCGGCTGCTGGCCCAACTAGACAGCATACACACATGCAAGTTGGTTAGATTAGCAAGTCTGCTGCGTAATATACATACATCGTGCATACATGATACATTGAAGAGGGGCCCCTTCGTTGGGGGCCCGGGGCGGCAGCATAGCTCGACCCCCCTCAGGCCTGGGTTTAGGGTTTAGAGCCGGGCCTGCAAGTTTGCGCGATATCACATCGTCAGGAAAGCGTTCATCACACACTAAGCCTTTCTAACTTTTACATTACAATGACCAACACAATCCGAAGGTATGACACTACTAGCAAGTAAATTACCATCCTCAATCGACCTTTTAGAAATATTCATAATAGCACCACTAGTAGATGAATTAATTAAAAATGCATGATTTGACTGGGAGTTACTTGCAAAGCATACCTTGCTGAATATGTTAGAGAGACGTGGAACCTTGATGCAGATGATGTTGTACTTTTCTTGATGGCAGCCCACAATAGTTGCTTTATGTAGAAACTGGTCAGACCGGATTATAGGATCGGTTAGACCGGTCTTCCCAAGTTTGCTGGGAATCACCAAGTCTTGACATGCCAGTGCCTCCTCTTTGCCTCCAACGCCATGATCTTCAACATTTTGGTTGGATGGACTTTTTCCAGCCTGTTGGCATTTATTGATAACAGAATAACCGCTACACAAATACACAACTTCATGTGGGAATTCAAGCACAGCTGCTTTTTTATTACTGACAAGGTTTCGTACAGCTAAGCTTGTTTCTTTCATTTGAACAGACCCAGATCGTTCGGTTATTGTAATTACCGAACTTTGAGTCAAATCTGAATCGTTCTTCTTCTTATTATTATGAAATAAGTTGATATACTTCTCAAGAAGAGCATGTGTCCTTGCTGAATTTTCATCAATTTGGCTAGAGTTATAAGAAGCATTTTGAGCCAAATCATGATTATTAACACTTGCATATTGTGCTGAAAAAGTAGATGCAACATTCACTTGAGGGACATGTTGTGCATCATATGGCCAATTTTCTCATTCATCGCCATGCTTTGAGTTAAATATTCTGAATTTGTTGCCAATGAATAAGCATATGAAACAACTTGCTGAACAATATTAAAATCATTAGCACATGATGTCTCATAAAGATTGGCCGAACTCACTATGTTAGTTTGGCCTTGATAATTGTTCATTGGCATGTGAACTTGTTCTGCAGCCGATGTGTTAGGATAATGCTGTATGTTGCTAGTAGCATTAAAGTTTAAAGCATGCATATTATTTGGTAATGACTTTTGCATAAAAAATCAGAATTATAATTTGCATAATTAACTCCATCTGAATACTAGCCGATGCAATATGCCTACTAGTATCATATCTAGCAACATCAACATGAGAATTTGTGGTACTAGCAAAATAATCATTAGAAACATATGATGTACTTGCATGCTGTACCTCAGGCATGATGTAGTAATATTGTTGTGGTGCATATGAATAACCCGCCACGTATACTTCTTAGTAGGTCTTGATGCTTCTGATCTTATAATCAATAAATCTAGATATACTTGATGATCCAAGCAATCAATAATCAACACTTTGCCTTTTCTTTTAATCTTTGATATGCAGCATCAAGTAAAGCAAAGTGCAATCGGCTTGAGTAGTCAGATGCAATACCACAATTATATTTGCAATTAGTCTAAAGAGCCCAGATGCAATAAGAAGGGTGAACCAAAATAGTAGATCAATTAACACAAGGCTAGGGTAGAAAAATTCGGTTGTTTTAATAACCAGAATTATCGTTCCCCAGCGGAGTCGCCAAAATGTGTTGACGCAAATCTCGGTCAACACACGAGAGTACTTGAAACGAACTGAAGAGCAGCAAGGCCGCATGAACCGGTCTGACCGGTTTGCTTAACCGGTCTAACCGGTTTCTAGGGATTCGCTGGAATCGATCTTTAGTGAGGGTAACTACCAAGCTTATGTGTTGGAGGACAGCAAGGTTTACGACCAAAGAGATAACCAATGCACTTACGTGGCGAAGAACGACTAGTTTATGAGCAAACTACTAAAGATCGTCGAAGCTCTCACCCGGGAGGGACCCGGTCAGGGTGTGAACATCACCGGCGTGCCCTAGGTCGAACAGCGAGACTTAGGACGTCATCTCTGGTCATAGAGATCAGCGGACAAGCAGCATGGAGGTTGGAAGAGATTAGGATTTGAGATATAAAAGATAAAGGTAATGTTTGATTCGACTGGAGATATCTTAATCGGCCTTTTAGCCTTTATATTTATAGGCCGGGGTAGTCTTACCCCTCATGAGTCGATTACAATACGGGATTACACCAAAAAACCTAAATCTACTCGAATTACAGCTTAAAAACCGGTCTGACCGGATTACAAACCGGTCTGACCTCTCTTTTTCCAAGTGCAGATCTTGCCGAAATCATAACTCTCTCATCCAGAATCCAAATTAGGCGTCCACATATGCATCTTGATCGTCTCGACGAGAGCTGCGCAATGGTGAAGTTCAATCTGCATTTTAACAGTGTTATCCAAACCGTTCGGACCGGTTTGTGCACACCAATCAGACCGGTTTTCACAGCCCTGCCAATTTTGGGTGTCAACACGGTGGTCTCGTCTTCCACCGCCACAACCATTTCTCCAGCTCAGTCAGTGGCCCTCTGGGCCTATATCATTGTCTTCGCTTCATGGAGGATTGTTGTCGTCTGTATCCTACTAGTGTGTAGTCATGCATGTTGTCGTGGTTGTCAGCTGTCATGTTAATTTATTTTGTGTGTTCGGGTTAAAGCGTCTTCGAGCAAAAGCTCTGCTCGGGTTTGGCCGATGGCGGCAATGGCTACGGCCATGGACGTAGCTTTTCTTGTTAAAGGTGTTGCCATGGGCACCTAGATCCCTTCGGTTTTGTCAAGCGAAAGCTTAATCCATTCTTCTTGGATGGACAGATTGCGGTGGCAATTTAGCATCACATCCTTCTTGAAGGCATAACGTTGGCGTATCTTTACACCTTACCTCAATGTCCCTTTGTGAAGCAGGATTGCAGTTTACTTTTAGGTCGTTTAAGCGGGTTATGATGCGCTGTGGGTTTCTTCCCTTGTTGTTGCGTTGATTTGTCTGTCGTTGTTTCTGTGGTGGTCTTGTAACTCTGTGTGTATAGTCAGTTCTTTTCTTCAAGGACATGGTACTGTAATTCTCCTCTTCTTAAGGAAATATATGCTCAACACCTTTAAATAAAAAACAAAAGGAGAAGGTTACGTACAGAGCTACCCACTACTGACCTTTTGTTGCTACAAATAGCTAGCACTATTATGGGTGGCATGATCTATGTATCAATATAATAACTAGCTAGAGGAATGAAGCATATATATAATCCATTCAAAGGTTCGATGCTTATTTCTAAATACTTTCCTTACTATAAACCTATTTCTCTTTATTTTTTCATCTTGGCCCCTATGTAGGTTTTGGTCACTTGAATGACAAAACAATTAAAGGACTAAGTTTTTTTTTTGGAGCATGATGAAATTGGTTCATCATCTGTACTATAAGGATCCAGATGTTTTGAAAATACTTCTCATGTAAATAATTTCTACCCAACCCTCACAGAGGACCCACATGTCATGTCTAACGGTGGAAAATACGTGGAAAGTTTTCACAAACAATAAAAACGGAAAAAGTCCAAATCACCCCCACACTTAAGGGGTGTGGGATACATCACCCCCAACCTATGAAACTGGGTAAATTACACCCTGAACTTTCCAAAACCGGACAAAATACCCCCTAAAGCGGTTTTGGACAATGGTTTTGCTACAGTAACCCTTTGAAAAATCAAAGTAAATCATAGAAAAATCATAAATTTTGTTGGACTCCAAATGAGTAGATCTACACAGTGGACATATATGACAATATGCTTTATTACAATTTTTTTACATCTATGAATTAATTATAGAAAAAACATTGTACTAAAACATACCATATTATATGTAGAGGTACAGCTGGAAGAGGGGCCGACACTCTGGCTCCTCTCCGGGACGCTCACCTCTCCTCTCTCCCTATCTTCTAAGTATGAAAGGGCACTTCGCTAATGCTTTGTCAAAGATGACAGGGGCTTCCTTGGCCAGAAGATTGGCTAACAGCCGGGCTATTAGAGAGAGTTTTTCGATGAAATGCCTATAGAACCCGGTGTGACCAAGAAAACTATGAATCCCCTTTATGTTGGTGGGAGGTGTAAGCATAGGATCTCGTTCAGGAGCATGATAGGGGATGATGATGGTTTCTCGCTTCGCTAATGAGCTCTTCTCTTATGTTGTGTTTGATACAAGGGCCGGAGGCTCCTATTATAGCAGGAGAAGGATGCTGGCAGTGGAGCAGCGGCCAAGCAACCTCAGGTCGGTTTCCCCCCAGTTCGGCCGAACGCCACGTGTTCGGCCGAACCATCCTTTGCACCGCCTCAGTTCCTCACGTGCTGGTTTAGCCCCTGGGTCGGTTGAAGGGTTGGTTCTTGGTCTAGGCTGAGCTGGAGGCCTTCTGGTGCGCTGATGGCTTCAGACTTGGGCCTCCTTGTCTCCAGTTCACTGGGTTCGTGATGATGGCTACCGTAGCGGTCCACCCAAGCACGAGATGCTAATGGGTTCCATTCTTCATGTCTTGATATGTCCCGGGTTCAAGGACGGAGTTCGCTGAGTTCGGCTGAACCCATCATTCCATATGGTTTTTGCCTCACTTTGGTCATATGCCTCCTGGAATCAAATAAACACCAAAACTTGTGGAAATTATTAGAAATAAGCCATATAGCTATGGTGCATGATTCCATTGTGTGTATTTTATACTCGGTTGGAAGTCAGAAATCAGGACGTAACGACCGTCAACAGTAACTTAAAGACCTTACCAATGATTCAAGTATTTCAGAGTACTAGTTGTTTATAAACGTTACATGCAAGATACTGACATAGTAGGAACTCCTGATCCACCGAGCCTAAGTTTTTATCTTTGCTCAAGAACGAGCAAAGGCCTAAGCTTGGGGGAGCTTGTTGGTGGTCGTTACATCCCATTTTCGACCACTAATTCTCCGAATAAAAGAGGTTATACGTGACATTGCATGCATTTAGGTTTATTTCTAATAAAGTTTTACGATTTTTGGTGTGTATCACTTGTGTAGGTATAATAACAAGAAATAGGTGCTATAGGGGTCGGAATTGATCAATTCGACCGAACGACTCCGTTCGGCCGGTTACCCCCCTTAGTCGTACATGACGCGAGGCACAACTAGGAGGCCGTCCAAGTTAGTAGTGACCGAGCAAGACACGTGGACCATTGCCACCTCATCTCTGGGCCAAATCAACATAAAGACCATCACAAACAAGAAGCCTAGAGGGTCTAGCAACCAAAGGCGGTGCAGGGGAGCAGGCCTGCGCCACTGGCCCAGTTCGGCCGAACATAGGCGGTTTGGCTGAACCGCCCCCAGCTGCAAACTTCCTCGTAAGAGTGCATCCAGGCCATGGGAAACAAGGGTGGTGCATCCTATGGTTCGGCCGAACCATGGTGGTTCGCCCGAATCCCCTGTATTCGGCCGAACTAGCCGAGCACCGCCTCTCACTCCCTTGGATGCCACTTCATCTCCACCGAATTGCTCAAGCTATAAAAGGAAGGCCCCAAGTCCTGGTTCAACACACCAAGCCAAGAGCTCATTTTACAATTGTTCTAGTAGAGTTAGGATAGTTTGTCTGGAAGTTATTAGAGTTGAGTCGAGTTGTGTCTCGGAGGTTCCGGAGTCATCTTCAGAAGCTCTGGTATTAGCTCTTGTATGTTTTTCTTTTTCCTTCTATAAGACTTTGAGTTATCAATATAGTTATCTTTTCTGAGTTATTTTATAATCTGCTTCTACTTATTCTAGTTGCATGTATTTCGTGTTTAGACTATAGTTGTTGTAGTTCTAGTTCTTTCAGTTCCTGTTTAAGTATTTTGTCTTAGACCGTTCTTCGTTTCTGCTTAATACTTGTGGTGAATTGTCACTGCGGTGTTGACAGGATTGCTTGCTCTTGCTAGCAGAGTAAGTAGTTGTTGTCTAATGTAGGTGAGGTACCTAGACTAGATAGTGACCTTGAGTGCTTCCTTGCTGGCACAGAGGTGGTAGCCATTAGGTGGTAGCCATTAGGTGGTCACAGCCCTATATGGCCTTCGTAGTCCATCACGCCTGGCTCGGCCCATAGGATACCCAAGTGTAGAATTGGTGTCACCCCTTCTCATCCCTTTCTGTGTGCCATTGGGTTTGTGTCCCCATGTTAAGACATTAGAGTTAGCCTTGACCGGTAAGAGCTGTCTCTCAGCTTCTGTATCTCTTTACCTGAATAACCCAGATAGACAAGTACCTAGGAATCCTTTCCTCTTCTCGTTGTCCTGCTAGCTAGCTAATCCTTCTCTTTCCTATCCATGCCTCCTTGAGCTATGTGTCACGGTATAACCACTCTTACCCAGTACAGTTATCCCTTGTCTTGATAGCTGTGTACCCTTCTCTGATAGTCTCGAATACCTGTTTGCTAGTACTCTTGCCAAAGCTTCCCTGTGGAAATATAAAGTACGATATCTCGGATTACTCCCCGGTGAAGTGCTACAGCGGTAATTCTGTGCGCTTGCAGAATATTTATTTATTTTACTAAGCCATAAGAAAAACCACTGAAACACTCCTTCCACCATTACCGGGATTCACAATCCTAACAGTGGACCATAAGAAGTGTCAACACCTTTCTATAGGAGGTAGGTACTAGCCGGCTAGTGTAAGCGTGGTGCTTAGACTTGAGGTTGGGTTGGATTTATTCCCGAGTTGACACAGAGGTGGTAGTCGTTAGGCGGTGACAGACCTATACGACCTACGCAGTCCATCATGCATGGCTTGGCCCCACAGGATCCCAGAGTGTGGGGATGATGGCACGCCTTCTCATTCAAGCATTTAACTGTAGTCCCTGTCTGCTCAGTAGTCAAGGAAAGACATTAGCTCCAGACCCGTACCTTCTCTATGCTCCTATTGCTTTTCTTCCGTTTTCTTTGTTGTCCTCCACTTCATCCCATTATCCTTCGACAACTTAATTTAAAATCATCTCAGTTCACGTTGCTCGTAGAAATCGATACCTTGGAGGAATACTCCCAGGTGAAAGTTACATCGGTATCTGTCCGCTTGCAAATTTATCTGTAAGGAGTGCCAACAGCCGCGCCCTCATGCGCCGCGCCTGAGTCAGGGGTCGAATTAGGCCGCACCGCCGCCTTCCTTGAGCACCTCGCAGGGCTTCCGGAGGGGCCTCGAGCAGTGGTGCGGTGGAGGGAGGCGGAGGGGAGGAGGGGCCGTGGCGGCAGCTAGGGTTTGGCCGCTCGGTCGCCCGCGCGGGGGAGATCACATTAGCTACACTGTACTGCTAGATGATCAATTCCACAAATTGCCTAGATGATTCTGATAAAATAAAATATTGTAGGTACCTCTCCAATCATTGTAAAACAGTTATAAACAACGAATTTCTATGGCTCCCCGGTTTTAAAACTATCTGTGATCCATTAAATACAGATGTAGGCTGCGCCATTTGAAATATTGGACTATACACTGATGCTTTGTGACAGAAGTATATGAAGAAACGTCGGCCATGCAGTTTTAAACTGTTTGTGTCAACTTTTTACGTACACACTACATGATCTAGCACATTTGCCGATAGTACTTGTATAAATGGCCGACAGGCCGGATCCAAGGTAATTATGTCTCATATGAGTGTTTGCCAAGAATATTTAGATCGTGCTAATGATCCACGTTATGAGTGCTTTGTTGATGGCATCATATATATAGGTATGCCAATTTCCAAATGGTTAATCGGAAATGGTGGATCAATTATACCAGGTGCCTTGATTAGACATTTGTTGCTGCAAATTGGTGAAGGCCCAGCTCGAAAAAGGGACGGGTGATATTCCTCGAAAAAGGGACGGACGACATTCCTAGAACCGGAAGCGCCTCTCTTCACTGACCGGCTCAGTCACTCGCACACTTACTCTCACAACGTACACACCAACTTTCCCCTGAGCTTGATTGCCATGGCCATGGACGCGACAAGCAAGAAGGCTTACCTGATTGCGATTGTTCTCCAACTGATCTACACTGGGATGTCCGTGTTATCCAAGGCGGCCTTCATTGATGGGATGAGCATTTTCGTCTTCAACTTCTACCGCCAAGCGACCGGCTCCATCCTCCTGCTCCCTCTAGCCCTCCTCTTCCAAAGGTAAAACCTATAATTGGTCGCTTCTGATTCAGTCCGCGGGAAGAATTTGTTGAATCCATGTGTGCACTAGAGCTGAACTAGTCGCTTCTGATTCAATCTGCAGGAAAAATTTGTTGTCAATGCCGTTGGCGCTGGTGTTCAAGCTCTTCTTGTGTGCCTTATTCGGGTACGCAAAAGCATCATGCATGTTTTAGTTTTAGAAAATGGATGAGCCTTACTTCGGCCTAAGCGAGTGCACACAACCTATTTCTCTTACAAATTTTTAGGATAACTGACTGACTAAACGGAAACGATATTAATAAAAATAGAGTAAAAACTAACATGTTAGTGTTGTATCATCCCGGTCCCTAAACTCACAATATACATATACAGGTCCCTAAACCTAGCTTGGGATGTCATTCCGATCCCTGAATTCTTCTCAAATTACATATTCAACCCCCTAAACTTAGCTTCAAGTGTCATTCCGGTCCCTAAACAAATAAATATATTTTCAGAGTATATTGACATATATTTAATATGTATATAAGCCCTAAAATTATATATTAGCGCATATTTAACTCAAAAACTCTCATTATTCTGTTGAAAAAAATTCAGCTAAACAACGAGGTATTGATAGCCCTTAAGGAGTTAAATTTAGATTCTTTCCTACCAATTCTATTATCTACTCTAGTTTTCTTTAATAAATATTCTCTTTTTTCTAAACAATGAATAATGGTATGTCATCCATTCAACTATATAAGTATAAACTGCATAGTTAATTATTATAACTTTACAATTTATCATCTATTTGGCTTCATCCTAGTAATCTGTGTAGACACGATTAAAAAACATTTTTTAACATATATACATGTTAATTTGTATGGATATATTTTGAAACAATATATTTATGAGTTCGGGGACTAGGTTGACAACCGAAGCTAAGTTTAGAGGGGCTGAATCTTCAATCTATGAGTTCAGGGACCGGGATGACACCCGAAGCTAAGTTCGGGCCCTGGATGATACAACATGACAAGTTAAAGGACTGGTGATGTACTTTACTCTAAAAATATTAGCTAAATTACTGAAAACTTAGTTTATTATATTGATCATGCATCCATTCATGGCGAATAGCAACTAGTACATACGTTTGTCTGAAAACAGCCTGTTTAAAACAAACATATATGTTTTAATATCTACACGGCAATATCAATAGACCCATTAAAGCAGTCATGTATACAAAGATGTCTCTTTCTTCCTAGCATACGAGACATTCATCTTGGAAAGTGTTAACCCGGCCAGTAGCAACCCAAACTATCCTCTAAATAGACTAGACATGGTTAATTGGTAACAATCATAGAACATGTTCTTAATGGTTCCATCGTAGCCATAAAAGGTACACTTTCGTCAAAGTAACACCACACTACAATACCAGGAAATATAAAGAGAATTAGAATTGAAACTTTTCTCACCAATAAAAGGCCCACCCCCCACCTATACCCCCCTCACAGAGGACCCACCTGTCAGGAAAGTAGGACGACGAAATTAGACGAAAACCAAACAAAGGAGGGGGGAAGGGACATTCCCAAGTGTTTTTTCCACCAAAACCTCAACATTTTTTTCACCTAAAAAAGGGCCCACCTAAATATACCCATATTTGTACCCACGTCTATACACAATTACCCCGTATCGCTAATAGACAATAAATTGGAGAGCTTTCCCATATAAATAAATGACAACTATCTCTCTATATACATGAAAGAGCGAATATAAAGTATTTTTAAAAGCACTTCGTACGGTTTGCAATGGCCCACTAAAGTGACAATATTTTAGTACTTAAATGTCATCAATAAACGTACGTGCTTCAGAATTAAGACACATACGTAGAAGAAAGTTTAGCACGCGCGTGCCGCGCGGGCATTGCAACTAGTACCAGGAAATTTATAAAATTTTAAGTTGAGTTGTTTTCATCTTTAAAATCAACTTGTGGGAGAAAAAGGGGTGCCCTCGCTCATCACAAATTGATGGATGGATAGAACTGACAATTGATAAAATACCGCTCTCATTCTCTAGCTGAATTTTGGGCTACTCTTGTCACCAGGTTATGCCAGTCAATTAACTTGTCTCCCACTAATGCTAGCTATCCCCAAATCTATAACAACTATATAATTGGTACCCACTAACAGGTCATGGTTGGATTTCTCTCCATCCTCAGCCATGCCACATCATCAGTTGCCCTATCCACCACCACCTGTGACACCCCCTCGCCTCCCCACCGCGCCACCCCCTCGGCCCCTCGCCTTCTCGCCTCCCACCCACTGCCGCCAGTGTATTATGATGATTGTACGCTATATTGTAGGGATCAGGGAATTGTTCTTTGAGGGCTCTAGGTCCTACCAAATTGCCTTCTTATATCTAATTTGGAAATCTTTTTTTATTTTGAGAGTATCACAATGGTCATTGACCTTTAGGAAAAGAGTAAATTCCCTAGCTAATTGACCCTAGAATAATGCATGCTCCTTCCTTGGTCCTCAAAAAAAATTGGTTCATATTTAATACTGACTTTAACTTCCTTTCCTAAAATGATACTGCCGTCAAATATGAATACTAACAGTGTTAACAACCATTTAAAAAGACAATTTTACCCCTCATTGTGACCGGCCTGTTGCACAATTGTTTACATCATTTATCAAGTTCCTATGTGCAAAGCAGAACCAGTGACCAGTTTTAGCTCGCGTCCAGGAATCAGGGCCTCAGGGGCAGCACCATTACACACATCAAATGCATGCTTTTGCTTGCCAGTTCCTGCAAATTCCCACAGACACGAAACAACGAGGCTACGCGAGAGGATATGGGATGCTTGGGTTGTTCCTCCTGGAGGCCCGTCGATTGGGCGGCGCAACCTGCGCGACGGCACAGGGCCGCCCATTTGAAGGGGCCATCCAAATCAAGCCCATTAAGTACTAATCCTAGTGATTAAACACTAAAGCCCAGCAAGCCCCCTAGGAAGTAGGAACGCACCATCCACTGATCCACCAGGGCTGGAAGCTGCACAAGAAACGAGGGGACGCCATCACGCCGCCGCTGCCGAACCGAAAGCGAGGACGATTTCTCTTCCGGTCTTCCGTCTGCATCAACGCCGCAGTCGCCGCTGGCTGCTCGTCAATACTCAATCGCCTCGCTGCTCCCCTTTGATTACGTCTTGGCAGTGGGCAGTCGCCGCTAGACATCAATCGACGCCGCAGTCTGCTCCCCATTCATCAGGTAATTTTGCAGTGATCTCGATTTGCATCTGCTGTTTTCTTGAACGGTTGAACCCCTTTACTGATCAGTGATCACCAATTCACCATGAAGCATGAACTTTATATTATTTGCATTTTATAATATAATTATAGGGCCACCATTTATGTTCCGCACCATGACCTCACAAACTTAGAGACGGCCCTGCCGAGTCCTGGTCTCATGCACAGCCGAATTTTGCTCCAATTTATTTGCATCATTCATCAAGTTTCAATATGCAAAACAATTGTGCAACAGTCTGGTCTCAGTTACAAAACAACATGACGGGTAAAAAATGTCTTTTCAAGTAGCTGTTTAAACTACTCATACTTGACGGCGGTATCATTTTAGGAACGAACATTAAGTGTCAAATAGGGAACCGAAATTTTTGAGCGCCAAGATGGAACGATGCATTATTCTAGTGTCAAATAAAAAATTTACTCCTTTGAAAATGAGGCAGGTAGTGCCTTTTATAGAAAATGGAGGCGACTTGGGCCTTAGCAAGTGCACAAAACCTAATTTTTATATAACTTTTTTGGTGATCAAAGGGAACTGATATTAAAAATATAGTGGTTAAATTAGTGAAAACAAAGTTTATTAGTAATATTATCCATCCATTTTTTACCAACAGCTGAAAATAATCTGCATAAAAGGAGCATATGGCTTTTCAACCACGTACAATATCATTATAGTAAGACCAAATGGCCCCATCAAAACATCCGTGTTTTCAACCACGTACATCACCTTTTTCTTTATGTTCTTGCCAGTATTCCATCATCCTAGCATAAGATACATTGATCTTGGAGGTGTCATTGTTGTACGTAACCCGGTTGCTATCTCAAGTATCCTCAAAATAGACCAGCATGTTGACAATTAAAGAACATGCATGTGTGCTTGATTGACCTGGTAGCAAGCTGAATTTGGCTACTCTAGCTAATATAGGTACGGTAAACTAGTCAATTAACTTGTCTCCCACTAACGCAGTAATGCGCGCTATCCCCCACTAGGTAATTCTAACCCGGTAGCTGGCTGAATTTCGGCACACTATAGCTAATAGTTTATATATGGGGGACATATCGGGTGCAAACCAGCCCCTCCGTGCAAACTTTGGAAACCAACATGCATGGGAACATGCACGGGAGGTGGGAGGGGGAATTTGCAAAATCACAGGGAAGGTGGAAGGGGGGATTGGTAAAACCAGCATGCATGGGAGGTGGGAGGCTCATTGGATCAACATCGTGTGGATCAGATTGTGGTTTCTAAAGTTTGCACGGAAGGGTTGGTTTCCACCTGATACGTTGCCTTATATATGCTAGTCAATTAGCTTGCCTCCCAGTAATAATTATACAATACACTAATGCCTTATATGGAAGCAAATGTCCAAGGCACAAGATTTGTTACATTTTCCACTATATCTTGAGGATTGTAGCCGGGACTAAAGGTCAAAAAAAACTAAATCTTGAGGATTGTAGTGGTTATATTTTCCACTATATCTTGAGGATTGTAGCCGGGACTAAAGGTCAAAAAAAACTAAATCTTGAGGATTGTAGTGGTTACATTTTCCACTATATCTTGAGGATTGTAGCCGGGACTAAAGGTCAAAAAAAAAAACTAAATCTTGAGGATTATAGCCGGGACTAAAGGTCAACTAATGCCCTATATGGAAGCAAATGTCCAAGGCACAAGATTTGTTACATTTTCCACTATATCTTGAGGATTGTAGCCAGGACTAAAGGTCAAAAAAAAACTAATGTGATTTTTGGGATTCGAACCAAGACCTCTTGTTTCACTTGTAGCACCCTTACTACCTCACCTACACAGTAGATGCGACTCTATTTAGAGTGTTTTCCTTTTATTATAGCCTCAAGAGGACCCTTTAGTCCCCTTCCGGGTGATGTTACCAACCGGGACTAATGCCTCAAGGCCTTTAGTCCGGGTTGGCTGGTGTTACCAACTGGGATAAAAGCAGTGGCGGAGCTGCGGCCAAGGCCGAGGCCCTAGTCGCCGGCTAATTTTCTGCATGCTGTAGCAACACTGTAGCAGCACTGTAGTACGGAATTCAGCCCATTTCCCATGCTATAGCTAATGTCGGCCCTAGTCGTTGGCCCAGCCCAGCTCCGCCACTGGATAAAAGGATCTAATACTATTATTAGTTCGGGTTCTATTGTCTAAGGCACAAGATTTGTTACATTTTCCACTATATCTTGAGGATTGTAGCCGGGACTAAAGGTAAAAAAAAAACTAATGTGATTTTTGGGATTTGAACCAAGACCTCTTGCTTCACGTACTTGTAGCACCCTTACTACCTCACATACACAACACATGCGACTCTATTTAGAGTGTTTTCCTTTTATTATAGCCCGTAGAGGACCCTTTAGTCCCATTCTGGGTGATGTTACCAACAGGGACTTATGCCTCAAGGCCTTTAGTCCGGGTTGGTTGGTGTTACCAACCGGGATAAAAGGATCTAATACTATTATTAGTTCGGGTTCTATTGTCTACCGAGATAAATGAAAGTGATGGAAAGTCCTTTCTCTACTAGTGTTTGAGAATCATTTTGTTGTTTGAAAACTCTATCATAGAACTACGTAGGAATAGTTGTTCTACGTAGTTCTATGATAGAGTTTACAGTTTCCTGTGAAACAAGAGGGCAAAATGGTGCTCCATTCTCTAGCAGTGGTGTATATATAGCTACATTTGTTTTCTGTATCTTTGCTTTCCAGGAATACATTGAGCTTAAACATGTACAATGTTAGCCTGAAACTCACGTCGGCGACGCTTGTGGCAGCAGCAGGTAACGCTGTGCCTGCTGTCACCCTCTGCTTAGCGCTGGTACTCAGGTACAGTCTCACACACACATGCACGTACACTCTCCTCCGAAGCATGTTAATTGCGTTGAGAGAGCTAAGTACATATATTACATGCATGGTACTATGGTAGGATGGAGGTGGTGAACCTGAGGAGCTCCTCTGGCATTGCCAAGGCCAGCGGCGCAGCGCTCTGCCTCGCCGGCGTCTTGGTCATGGCCTTCTACGACGGCCCAGGGCTAAGCCCTGTCATCCACCACCGTGCCTTCGCCGCCCACGCCACGGGTGGCCATGCTGCCAAGACCTCAAAAGCGGCATGGATCACAGGGACGTTCCTCATGGTCATCAATAACATGTCGTTTTCCCTATCCGCCGTCTGGCAGGTCCATGCCTCATGATCACTTTTTTTGCACTGTCTATTTATTTCTTTGGACTTCAATTTATTCTGGTTTGGTTTATGCATCCATATATATGGTCTAATTGACGTACTGATCTGCAGGCTAGAATCCTCAAGGAGTTCCCTAACAGGATGCTTGTGGCCGTCTCACTGTGCGTGTTCAGCGCTCTGCAGTCGTTCGTCGTCGCGGCGGTGGCAGAGAGGGACTTCTCTAGGTGGAGGCTCCGGCCTCCGGCTAGACGTCGGCTTGCTCGCCATCGCTTACACTGTAATCATGATTGTTGCGGCTTATCACCGGTCTCTCCATATATAGATCGCGAGTTGTGTTTTTGCTCTTGTTTTTATTATAAATGTTTAGCAACTCTAGCAAGTTCAGCTGCTGGGTATAGTAGTAGAATCTACTGAGCAGCAAGTTTGCAGTGCTGATAATGACTATGGATGGATGAATCTATGGAACAGGGGTTTGTGGTGACTGGAGTGTCCTACTACCTGCAAGCATGGTGCGTGGAGATGAAGGGGCCCGTCTTCTTCGCAGCCTGGTTACCGCTTTACTCCGTCTTCACAATGTTTTGCTCCTGCTTCTTCCTGGGAGAGATAGTTCACCTCGGCAGGTAATGAAGCAAAAATATTGTGAAAATGGCAGCAAAGGATCGATCACATTGGTCATATAGTTCGTGGAAAAATAGAAATTACTTATTTATTCTTCTTAATATATTTGTCCTATCCTATTCGTTTGTTTGGAGGGCAGTATTTTGGGTGGAATCCTGCTGATTGGAGGACTTTACAGCGTGTTGTGGGGCAAAAGCAGGGACAGTATGTCTTCATCATGCAGCGAGAAGAATAAGGTTGATGGTACACAAGATGAACAGGAGCACAATAAACCTGACGCAGATGAGGAAACAAAATCAACAGCAGCGGGTGAACAAGTATGACGGATGACGGAAGCAGCGTGGACATTCTGGTTATCATTGGCTAATACAGAAACACCCAACATATCAACATATGTATTCACACTTGCCACAAATTAGATGGTACAGACAAGTCGTCCACGCCGGCTTGAAAACGAGCCGCATGGAAGATGTAGCATGCATCGTATATCCGTTCTTAGCTATCAACACTATAGCCGGCACAGATTGTTCAGGATCGGTGACCTTATTATTATCAAATTCAAGAGTTTACTTGTGACCTTCGATTTATGTTGCTAGGATTCTGGTAGAGCTAAGCAGGACACACACTACTCCACATAGAGGCATCACAACCGGTTTTCAAGTCTCATTACAACTGGTTTTGGGGGCAGTTGTGATATAATGTAATCAAATAATGTTACAAAGTTTTAATCTCATCACATATTTGTGTAATCTCATCATAACCGGTTCGTGTTACAAACCGGTTGCAATGGTACTCTCATGACAAAAACCGGTTGATGAATATTTTAGAGACCAAAAAGGAAATCCAATACACAAATTTCATCACTTAACTGTCACTAGAAATTTAATCTTAATCACACAAACAGATACATTGCACATACAGCTAACCTCAGTCAGAAGCCTTTATATATACAAACAAATCCACTTCTCCATAAGCCTATAAATTCAACCCAACAATTACAGTAAATAAACCATTAATTTAGGATCTTATAAACATTGTATCAAAGAACTATAAGCAAATGTGAATATGTGTGTATATATATACCGGCGCTAATGGGAGAAGAGGAGCTGTGTGCCGACGCCATCTTTGGTGGGGAGGAGGGAGACGATGTCGCTGAGGATGCAGTCGGGAAGACTGCTGATGCGGTCCTCCTGGTGGGACCAGGATCCCTAGGGCCATTAATGTAAAGGAATAAACTACCCGATAGGGAATGTTTAGCCTAGCTACCTAAAACTAGTCGGCTACGGTGCAAAACGGTGTAGTAGGCTAGGTAGACTAGTCGTGTACTAGATGGAGACTCCCCAAAGTACCATGTTGTAGTACTCCGAGTTGTATACGACTAGGATCATATAACCGACTTGTAACCCTGCCCTCCGGACTATATAAGGCTGGGCAAGAGGTACAAATCCAAGCGGTCCAGAAAAAAGCAAGCAAGAGCGCCCCCCCTGTATTTTACTGGAAATACATTTCCTTGATCTCTCTCCGTCAATTCATTCACAAACTGATGAATGTGGCTGCATTCGTTACAGAATAATTTACAGCAGGTTGTAACTTGATCATACAACCGACTTGTAACCCTGCGCTCCGGACTATATAAGGCTGGGCAGGGACCCCCTCAAAACAGAGACAATCATACACAACCGTACGAGGAATACAATCCAGCATACAGGACGTAGGGTATTGCGCTACTCGCGGCCCGAACCTGTCTAAATCTTGTGTTGTCCGTACACTGTCGTTCCTAGAACTAGGCGAGACCCACAAATCTACTCTCTGGGGTACCCCAGGCAGACATGCGCAACATAATTCGTTGACACTTGGAGCCCACTGTGGGGCACGCTCGTCGAAGTTCACCGCTAGGCGCGATGGGATCAACTTTCAGAGCAAGAGGCGTCGAGAACGGCGCAACCTTCGTCATCGGCTCATGGACCTTCGTCTCCGATGGCGAAGGCGGCTTCGAGTCGTTCCTCGCGGATCAACCAGGACCGTACTCGGCGACTTCGTCATCAACTTCATCATCGAGCTCAACCTCGACTACATTCACGGATTCGACCCCGACTGCGGACTCCGCCTCCGGGATGGATTCGACCTCGACTTCGATTCCAACAAGGACTCCGATCGGGGCTCAACAAGTCGTGTCTGGGTATAACTCTCTTCCAGTCATGGAAGGAGTCGGGAACTCCGAGTCAGCTATGCCATCGGCCTACCCCCCAGCTCGACTCCCGTTCGGACTGTCCAATTCCACGGTTGTATATCAACAGATGTACAACGCGAAGCAGGACAACCCTGAACCAGAAGAACTCAACAAGATCGTGCCTTCCTACAATGACTCCGAGCTGGCTCTCCAACCATCAAAGGACGACGACGACGATTTCACGGTCTTGTTGAGCGACTCTCCTGACAACATCGCGCACTTAAACTGCAGCGCGTATTACAAGACCAACTTCATCATGGAAGAACCACTCGTTCATTTGCCATCGGGACTAGTGGTGACCAACTCACCAGGAGGACTCCTTGTTCACTGGCCGGGTGCGATTCCGAACTACACCTCTGGCGACGATGAGTCCAGGGTATCAGCAGCAATCTCGGGAGAACTGCCATACCAGGACGGCAAGACTGCATCATTGACAAGCTCCACCAGCAGCTCAGGCAGCAACCCCGCATCATCCAGTGCTCCCACCTTGCTACTGCCCAGCTATCAAGATCCAAGCAGACAAGTCTGTATGGCAGATGCTGAGGATGCTGGTGGCGCGTACGATCGAGAAATACTCGATGATATCTCTGCAGAAGAAGAAGCAACGCCAAATGAAACTGATCAACAACAGAGAGCAATGCGGATAAGGAACGCGAAGCGAGCTCAGCGACGCGTGAACGCGGCTCTAAGAGCCACGGCTACCCGCAACCTTGAACATGACTTCCAGCTGGTCGACGATCAGCCTGTCCTACAGAACACTCCAGTAAACCTCGACGTTGCAGCAGAGCTGATCAGGAACACGGTAAACTCACAAAATCCAAGCCGTGCACATCTGAGGCATGCCTTTACTCTCCTGGAGCATGCGCGTAAAGGCATCGATGGAGGAGCGCAATCAAGTCATCACACCCCAAGGCCACAACGCAACCGGGGCACGGTCCAGTCACCTCATCCAAGTCGAGAACAAGCACCACCCGCCGGGGCACGCGCAGCAGCAGGGCCTCCGCCCGCTGACTTACGCGAAACACTTAACACGAATCGTGATGCCCGCTCGAACATCGACGCTAGCAGAGAAAATAGAATTGCGGCTGAAATACACCGCAGGGAAGAATTCGAGCAGCAGTATGGGCCAATCGACCATACTCTGGGTCAGCCATCAAGGCGAAACGACCCCTCTCGCGATGACAATCGCGATCGCGGGCACGGTGATCACCAGCCAAGCGATCGTGACAACCGAAGGCGTAACCGCGACAACCAGCCTGACAATGATCCTTCTGGTGATGACGATGGTGATGATCGTCCACCACGAGGCAGGGATCATGGGAGAGGCCGACGCCACCATGACTCAGAGGGAGACAGTGATCCAAGCCATGGTTCCAACTATGGCGGCCGTGATCGCCACCCACGACGAGATGATGATAGAGGATGACAGCCATCCCCAGACAAGTATGATGGCTTCCCAGCCTTTTCCATGCGCATCCGTAAGGTTCAGCTACCAAGCAAATTCAAAACGACTGGAATTGAAAAGTTCATAAGCAAACAAGACCCAGAACAATGGTTGCGAGTCTACTCGACAGCAATAACCATGGCGGGAGGAAGCAACGACGTCAAAGTCAGATACTTCCCAATAATGATGGATACAGCACCACTCACATGGCTCGAGGGCCTCCGCCCCGAATCCATTGACACTTGGGAAGAGCTCACAAGCAGATTCACCGCCAACTTTCAGGGATCCTGGGCACGGCCCGGAACCCGATTTGAATTGGCAGCATGTAAACAAGAAAAGGAAGAAATACTGAGGAAGTACATCAAGAGGTTCTTTGAAAAAAGGGCCACCATCGTCGATGTGTCAGACAGAGAGATCATCGACTGCTTTCACGACGGCTTATGGGCTCGCGAGTTACATCGTGAGTTCGGGAGAAGGCGCCCAGAATCTATCTCAGAACTGAGGCGTATGGCTGCAGATTGGGCTGATCAAGATGACCATGAGTGCGATCGCTTTGACAAGCGCAGGGACAACAACACCAATAATGGTGCCAACAACTCTAGCAAGAGTAGTCCTGATCGTCGCAACAACAACAACAACAGACATGACTTCAACTGCAATAACAACAAGAAGCGCAAGCCAGACAACACAGTCGCGGCAGTCGAGCGCCCAGCGCGGAAGAAGAACTCAAAGACCTTGACATCAGTCTTGAGTCAACCATGCCCCTAACATCCCAACAGCAAGCATTCGATGGCAGATTGCCATTACCTCAAGCGCGCGTTCCTTAGTCAGGAGTCTGATAAAGACAAGCCCAAGGACAAGAAGGATGACAAGGACACCAACGATACAGGAGATGCTTTCCCCCAGGTCGACAATATTGTTGATGTCTTGTTCACGGGTGAAACCCTGAACCGCTCCAAGCACTCCAAGAAGCTGGCTTTGCGCGAAATCATGGCGATAGAGCCAGTTACTCCAACATATCTCAAGTGGTCTGAGGTCCCAATCACCTTCTCCAGAGAGGATCAATGGACCAACTTCGCCAACCCAGGCCGCTATCCCTTGGTTCTTGATCCAGTCGTGGCTCATGCCAGACTGACCAAGGTACTCATCGACGGAGGTAGCGGGCTCAATATCATCTTCGTGAAGACATTCAAAAAGATGGGGCTTGATATCACCAAGTTTTTGAAGCCCATGGAGTCTCCGTTCTATGGCATTGTTCCAGGTAATGCCGCAATTCCCCTGGGACAAGTCACACTACCAGTTACCTTTAGCACAGCAGCCAACTACTCCCTCCGTCCACTTTTAATATGCATATAAGTGAGCAGGAGACCAATGAGAAGTTAATCTCTCTTAGCATGCAAAAGCTAATTGGTCATGCATTAAATAGGCTACGAGTACCAAACAGGCATGCCCAATCAATCCAAGGTGGAACAGACTATGATAACAAATACACATATCAATTTTGGACTTTTTTTCTCTTCTAATACGTCTATCAAACCTAGACGGAGGGAGTACAGGACTGAGTACATCAAGTTCGAGGTGGCTGATTTTGAGACGTCGTACCACGCGATCCTCGGGCGTCCAGCCCTCGCCAAGTATATGGCGATCCCGCACTACGTGTACCTTGTTCTCAAGATGCCGGCTCCCAATGGAGTCCTTTCGCTCAAGGGAGACCTCAAGATTTCCTATGACTGCGACGTGGAAGCCGTGGAGTATGCTGCTGCGTCCCAAGTCCCAACCTAGATGCTTGAAGTACTCGCCCTGGCAAAGAAGTCGAAGGAAGAAGAACAGGAAGTCCCAAGCAAGAAGTCCACAAGCACTAGCTTCAAGCCCTCTGAGGATGTACAGCTTAAAACTGTAGACCTTGAGATGGGCGATTCATCCAAAACCGCCCTAATAGGGGCTGGTTTAGATTGTAAATAGGAAGACGCTCTTCAAGTTCCTTCGTGCTAATAAAGATATATTTGCGTGGAAACCTGCTGATATGCCTGGTGTTCAAGGGAGCTTGCCGAGCACTGCCTCAACGTCAAAGAGGGCGCAAAGCCTAAGAGACAACGACTGCGATGGTTCGATCACGAACGACGTGAAGCGATCAAGGCGGAGATTGCCAAACTACTCAAGGCTGGCTTCATCAAAGAAGTTTTCCACCCAGAGTGGTTGGCCAATCCAGTCCTGGTCAGGAAGAAGAACAACAACGAGTGGCGGATGTTTGTTGATTACACTGATCTCAACAAACATTGCCCCCCCAGACCCCATGGGTCTACCACGCATCGATCAAGTCGTGGATTCCACGGCAGGTTGTGCACTACTTTGCTTCCTCGATTGCTACTCAGGTTATCATCAGATAGCTTTGAAAAAAGAGGATCAGATCAAGACTTCGTTCATCACCCCTTTCGGCGCTTTCTGTTACACTACGATGTCGTTTGGGCTGAAGAATGCTGGTGCTACATATCAGCGAGCCATATAGACGTGCCTATCATCTCAGCTTGGCAACAATGTAGAGGCATATGTTGATGATGTAGTCGTGAAGACACGCAAGCCAGAAGACTTCATCGCTGACTTGCAAGAGACGTTTGACAACCTCAGGACATTTTGCTGGAAGCTCAACCCGACCAAGTGTGTTTTCGACGTTCCTGCCGGCAAGCTACTCGGGTTCATTGTCAGTCATCGTGGCATCAAAGCAAACCCTGTGAAGATCACAGCTATCCTCAACATGGAGGCACCCAAGAACATCAAAGATGTCCAGAAGTTGACAGGTTGCATTGCGGCACTTAACAGATTCATATCTAGGCTTGGGGAAAAGGGACTCCCTTTCTTCAAGCTACTCAAGAAGCAAGACAACTTCATCTGGACAAATGAAGCCAACCAAGCCTTTGAACAACTCAAGACCTACTTGACTACTTCACCAGTTCTAGTAGCTCCAGTCAAAGGTGATCATCTGTTTCTTTACATTGCTGCTACTACTCATGTGGTCAGCACAGTGATCGTGGTTGAGCGTAAGGAGGAAGGCCATGTATTCCCAGTACAGCGGCCGGTGTACTTCATCAGCGAAGTTCTCTCTGCATCTAAGGTCCGGTACCCTCAGGTTCAAAAACTACTCTATGCCATATTCATCACCTCAAGGAAGTTAAGGCATTACTTTCAGTCATTTCCTGTAACTGTGGTCACTAAATTCCCCTTGGGTGAGATTTTTGACAATCCTGACGCAACTGGACGCATGTGCAAGTGGAAGGCAGAGATGAGCGAACACCATATCACCTTCGCTCCACAGATGTCTATCAAGTCTCAGGCCCTCGCAGATTTCACAATCGAGTGGATGGAAACCCAATATTCCAGGACAACCAGTCGCCCGGAATATTGGGTCATGTACTTCGACAGATCATTGAAGCTGGAAGGCGGCGGAGCAAGCGTGTTATTGATTTCGACAAAAGGCGAGCAGCTCAAGTATGTTTTGCAGATTCTATTTCCCGTTACAAATAATACAGCAGAGTATGAGGCAATGTTGCACGGGCTGCGCCTGGCTGCATCCCTCGGCATCAAGCGACTTTGCGTGTACGGTGATTCTGCAGTGGCTATCAATCAAGTCAATAAGGATTGGGATGCTACCAAAGAGACCATGGATGCATCAAGGAAGTTCGCAAGCTTGAACGCCATTTTTTTGGCCTAGAGTTCCATCATGTTGTTCGCGACTACAATGTGGTGGCAGATGCTTTATCCAAGCTAGGATCTCGATGAGCAGACGTCCCGGCAGAAATATTTGTTCATGAGTTGCACCAGCCATCCATAAAGGAGTCGGCAATTGATGATACTATTACACTTCACCACCAGACCTCCAGGTCATGGTCATTGATACAAATTGGATGACTCCATTCATCGAGTACTTACGGGATCAGAAGCTGCCGAAGGCCGAAAGCGAACAAGTTCGAATCAAGCGCAAAGCTGCAAATTATGCAGTGGTCAACAATACACTTTATCGACGTGGGTCATCAGTCAACGTCTTGATGAAGTGCATCACCAATGATCAAGGCAGATCTTTACTTGAAGAAATTCATAGTGGCGTTTGTGGCAACCACGAATCGCGCACACTAGTCGGGAAGGCTTACAAAGCTGGATTCTTTTGGCCATCAGCCACAAAAGATGCAGAAGACATCGTCAAGACATGCAGAGGATGCCAATTCTTTGCTCGACAAGCTCATGTTTTGGCTCATGAACTCAGAACCATCCCACTATCTTGGCCTTTCGCATGCTGGGGCCTAGACTTAGTGGGACCATTAGCCAAAGCTCTTGGTGGTTTTGAGTGGCTTATCGTAGCCATCGACAAATTCACCAAGTGGATCAAAGCGCAGCCTCTGCTAAATCCTCGGGCTGAAAATTTGATCAAATTCTTCTTCGGCATTGTCCACAGATACGACATACCTCACGAGATTATCACGGATTTGGGCTTGGTGTTCACTAGCGAGAAGTTCCAAGACTATTGTGAGAAGTACTCGATTGAGACGCATTATGCATCAGTTGCTCATCCACGTGCCAATGGACAAGTCGAAAAAGCCAATGGTTTGCTACTACAAGGTTTAAAACCAAGGCTCTATGATCCTCTCAAGAAGTACGGTGGCAAGTGGGCTCAAGAACTGCCAGCAGTACTATGGGGGCTTTGCACGCAGCCAAGCCGTGCAACCGGGCAATCGCCTTATTTTCTGGTCTACGGGTCTGAAGCAGTCCTGCCTGCTGATCTCCTCTGGAACGCCCCACGACAAGAAAACTACGACGAGCAAGTCGCTCAGCAAGAAAGATACCAGGACGTCGACGGTATAGAAGAAGCTCGAGTGGCGGCTCTTATACAAAACACCTGCTATCTCGAAGGTCTACGGCGTTACCACCAGCATTCCGTTCAGCCTCGTTCCTTCGTCATAGGAGACTTGCTACTACGGCGCATATAGAAGACTGATGGCTTACACAAGCTCATGTCCCGATGGAAAGGTCCTTTTCTTGTTAAACAAGTCATTCGGGCTGGAACTTATCGCCTGCAAACCCAAGAAGGTGAAGATCTACCCAATGTGTGGAACGTCGAACACCTGCGGAAATTCTACTCGTAATCTGAGCCCCAGGCTCTTGTACTCTTTATAATCATCAGATTAATAAAGTTATTCGTTCAACCTGACAATATTTATCTACAGTAATTTATTCTCATCAGAGAACTCTGTGTTATACTTGTTGCTTTCATAGCACAAGTCCAGAGCAGTTGTTTACAACTGATCCAAAAGAAGTCAAGACTGCTCTCATCAGAGGGTGGCACTATGCCTCAGAAGTCTTGATAGAGGAACACCAACCCACACACGGTTGCAGTTGTTTACCTCGTTTCTTTTGATGATTTACAAGGATGCGCTGCTCTGAGTCTTGCGCCGACTACATCAGGCTCCTTCATAGCAAGAGCTTATTCATGTCTCTGCTCTGGCATACACCAGTATCGCCTTCAACTTCGTGCGACTCTAAGTACAACTACTCTATGTAGTTCTTTGGCTCTGCAACAGCAACCACCCAAAGTCTTTAACAGACTAGCTTTGCTGAACTTCTGTTTTAACAGATCTTGTTCACAAGCTTTTAGACCTATGGTCTAGCATAGACTACAATCTACCATCATACACAACCGTACGAGGAATACAATCCAGCATACAGGACGTAGGGTATTACGCTACTCGCGGCCCGAACCTGTCTAAATCTTGTGTTGTTCGTACACTGTCGTTCCTAGAACTAGGCGAGACCCACAAATCTACTCTCTGGGGTACCCTCAGGAAGACGTGCGCAACATAATTCGTCGACACTTGGCGCCCACCGTGGGGCTCGCTCGTCGAAGTTCACCGCTAGGCGCGATGGGATAAACTTTCAGAGCAAGAGGCGTCGAGAACGGCGCAACTTTCGTCATCGGCGCATGGACTTTCGTCTCCGATGGCGAGGGTGGCTTCGAGTCGTTCCTCGCGGATCGAACATGACCGTTCCCGGCGACTTCGTCATCAACAACATCGTTCAGCTCAACCTCGACTACAATCACGGATTCGATTTCGACCTTAACTGCGGACTCCGCCTCAACTGCGGATTCGTCTTCAACTTCGACTTCGATTCCGTACGACTACTTCGACTACTTATCTCGACCAGTTAAAACTAGTCGAGGACGGCTACGGCTCCATCAACAATTAGTCGGAATTGACTCCGACTAGTCGGCTTCATCGCCAACCGCCACGGCTTCGTCGACAATCGTTCGCGAACAAAGCTAAGTCTTATTTAATAATTATTTTCTTTATAATAATATTTCAGCTTGTTATACACATGCTGGGCCATACTATCGCCAACTATGGAGCATGTCACAATTATGCCCACGTATTCGGTAAATCGAGTTACGCAGGGCACTAGCCCACGGACTTGGTGCATCGAACTACGTAGGGCTCTCGGAGGCTATATCTACAGATTCAAGATTCTTCGCCGATGGGTTACAATCCCTCGCGCGACCTCTTCAACAGGAGAAAAGTCCTAATCGACTACTTTTTTGCATACCACGCATACTTTTGTCACATGTCGACTACTTTATGCTTGTTGTCTACTCTTAATGACCAACACCGCTCTGTAGCATGCACCTTAATTCGTGAAGCTTCGGCTCCTTCGCAACACCTACACGCCTACACGTCAAAGAAGACACCAGTCTCACGTTTGCGGGCTATGGTTAAGCGGGACCAAGTGTTTAAACCTAATAGGGCTACTATTCGAGTGGTTAAAAGTCTAACAAGAGCACGAGCGAAAACCTTTACATGCATTACAAGTGCTATTATTTGCTTTGCAAGCATTACAAATGCTATTACTATCCTCCGTGGATTTTTTCTTGATCATCTTATATGTTTAATAGCAAGGTTACCAGCTGAGTATTCACATCAATGAGACTTGGCATCACTTCACCCCTTCATGACGCTGCGGAGCCGATCGGGTACTTATACTAGTCGGTGCTCACATATTGAGTAGTTTAACTAGTCGCTTGAAGCTCGGGGGCTACACATCGCAAGCTAAGACATGGAGATGAGTACTGGCACCAGTCGGTACTCAAACGGCAAAGCACTCACATCAGTGAAACTTGGCACCAGCCAAGTACTTTAAACAAGAAGCTACTTTGAAGATTATGTTCTTGACCCTCGGACCGAATGTAAACATCCGCTTCGAGGCTCGGGGGCTATACTCAAGGGGTACACATTTTTTGTGCCTATTGTTGATCAATTCAAGACCTTCGACTAGTTTCTTCAAAACTACTCGAAGCTCGGGGGCTACACCCAATGGGTGCACCTAATCGGTGCATACCATTGAACTACTCAAGATGAAGATAGAAGACTGCTTCTGAGTCTCCGACTACTTTTAAAAGTACTCGGAGGCTCGGGGGCTACACCCATTGGGTGCATCGATAGATGCACTCCAATGAACTACTCGTCAGAGAAGATCTAAGCATCTTGGGCTTTCCTACAACTACTCGAAGATGCTGAAGCAGATTCAGGACTTGAAGCAAAGGCGCAAGATGCTCGGGGGCTTGTGGGATATACATCCCCGGGTACCCTCAAGACAGAAGACCTAGTCCTAGTAGAACTACTCGGACAACTACTCGTGTACTCCTACTAGGACTAGGACTCCCAAATTGTAACCGACTAGGAGACTAGCCATGCCCCCTGGATATATAAAGGAGGGCAGGGGTCCTTAGCTCGGCATAGACTACAATCTACAATCATACACAACCGTACGAGGAATACAATCCAGCATACAGGACGTAGGGAATTACGCTACTCGTGGCCCGAACCTGTCTAAATATTGTGTTGTTTGTACACTGTCGTTCCTATAACTAGGCGAGACCCACAAATCTACTCTCTGGGGTACCCCCAGGCAGACGTGCGCGACATAATTCGTCGACAGTCTTTAACAGACTAGCTTCGCTGAACTTTTATTTTAACAGATCTTGTTCACAAGCTTTTAGACCTATGGTCTGCGCGCTCGAGTACTTTCACACGATATATACTACAACAGTGGTTTCAAATTGCCTAGCCCGCTTGATCTACACATGATCTTTGCGATTTTACTACAAGTAAATTCGGCTATGCTTTCTAGTACTATGAGTACTTGACTATGCTTCAAACAGCAACTCATTTAACACAACAGTGTATAAAACAACTAGCCTACACACGGCTCAAGTCACAAAATAAGCAAGTTACTTAACACAAGTAGCTGCACTATCAAGCAAACTGTTTAATTACAGCAATGTTTCAACGACAGAACTTGTCATTAGACTAGTTCTGTTCTAAAGAGTTTACAAACTCATCCGCCATCGGCTCTGTCTCGGCAACCAAGGCCTCGTATTGTTCCGCAGTAATTCCAGCTGGCAGGTACTTCAATTCTAGCTTGGCTTCTAGGTTGTGCGCCTTGAACAATGCCAGGAGCTTGTTCGTGCACTCCTTCAGCGTCGCCTTGCAGAAGTCGGCCACCTGCTCGGGTACTTGGCGGAGACGGTCCAGCAATGACTGGTCCTGCGCCTCTTGGTTTTCTGGAGCAAGCATCTCCAGAATCGGATCTATGGCTTCTTCAAGCTCTTTTTGCGCAGACTTCATCTGGTTCACTTCCAGTTGCTTGTCTTGTGCCAATTTGAGGTGCTCTCCAATTTGCTTCTCCCAGTCCATAAGGATCTGGTGCTCCTTGGCACACTCCTTGGTCTTCTCGGCGAGGGCATCTTGGAGTTCGGCAATTTCTTCAGCCCTGCGCTGCGCAAGATTGCTCCAGCTGGTGGCCTCATCTTCAGCAACTTTAAGCTTTTTTTTCAAGCCTGCAAAAGACATATCACGAGTTACTTCAATAAACTTTTCTACAGCAGCATTATAAGCAGTAGAAGTATCAACTTACTGTTGTTCTCCTTCGATAAGTCTTATTTAATAATTATTTTCTTTATAATAA
>OAMR01000605.1:538865-563841 GCA_900205405.1 Echinochloa crus-galli
TTTTTTCAAGCCTGCAAAAGACATATCACGAGTTACTTCAATAAACTTTTCTACAGCAGCATTATAAGCAGTAGAAGTATCAACTTACTGTTGTTCTCCTTCGACAAGTTGGAGATGCGACCATCCAGGCCCTCTTTGATGCCCTGCAGCGTGGCGAACTGCTTCTGATGGTAGTCGATTTCTTTCTTGTGGCCCTCTTCGATTTCTTTCTTGTCGATTTCTTTCGCACTTCTCAGCGAACTGCTCGTCAAGTTCCTTGATCCGTGCGATGAGTGTGGCGTCTCCAGGCTTTTCCATAATTTCGACCAATGCCTATGCAAAAGGATGTTATATTCCATTCCTCGCAACGACAACATGAGTAACAGGTTATGAAACTCACCAGAGCTTTCTGCAAGTAGTCGCGGAGTTGAGCTCCTTCATCTGCCGGCTCCTTCGCGGTAACATCAACCTGTATATCATATTATTGATTATTTACTTGATCATGTCTTGCGGGTTCATTTACAAGTTTGTAGACTACTTACAGATCTCGGCTTGTTATCACTTGTTTGCACATGTTTAACCCCAACTTCGATGCTTTTGGTGCTCAAAGTTGGTACCTCTATGTTCTGAATTTCCTTGCAGCATACAATATTCATCAATATTGACACAATCCAAGGAAGAATAGATTACAATGCTAAGCAATGATCGGCATACCTGCTCAGTTGTGTGGCTGACTACATCAGTAGTCGCTAGGACTTCACCTTCTTGTGCCACGTCAGAAAGCATGCCTTCTGGGACCTATGCTGATGGGTCCTCTGTCGGCGCATTCCTTTCAGCAGCAATTGGGGAATCAGCAACGGCTTCTAAGACCGTGGTGGTGTCGACTCCTTCATTGGCGGCCAGGGGCTCAACATCCTCCCCTGCAGCACTACTTGGTGTTTCTTCCACTGCAACTTCAGAGATTGACCTGACATATCAAAGACATATAGTTATTATTCAAATTCAACCTACAAGCAACATGGCACTATGAGCTGGCGCGGGGAGGCCCTCTGGCGGCGGCGAGGGGGAGAGAAGCTGGAGGGAGGGGGAGGAGTTGGCGGCAGGAGGGAGGCCGCCCGAGCCGCCAAGAGGGGCGACGCGGGGGCGTTTCGACGTCTCTTTTCTATTGGTTCAGCCGGCAGCTTTTGCTCCGGAGTCAGGGAGAGGAGCTAGGCACATGATTTTTCCTCTTCCACTAATTGCACGCTGCCACTATTTTCTTTAACTAAAATGCAGTCTAATTAATTGAATGAAGGATGGCTGCAGCACTGGCCGGCAGGCCGGGGCTACAGTTCCTGTAGAGGATGCTGGCATGTTGCCGCAGCCGCAACGCAGCTTGCCGAATGCCGAACACACTAAAAATCTATCTACAAAAATATAGAATTGATTTCATATTTTTTGGGCTAAAACAAATTTTGTAAGAATAAGTTATATATTAGAATTTTTAATTACTCTTAAAACCACCTATTAAAACCGTTTAGGGAGAAAAAAATGACTGGATTGTGAGATGAGGAAGGTGTGCAGACGAGCATGTAGCTCGGTGGTAGCGCTCGAGAGCTGGGAGCCTACCGGTCAGGGCTCGAACCCTGGTCCTGCATGCCTTCAAACAAAGGCTGGGACTTAGGTCCTTTCTCAAAAAAAAAAGATGAGGAAGGTGCCAATCTGATTTTGGTGATAAGGAAGGCAAAGCAGATAAATACGATAGTTGAGGGAGGTAGCATGAACATTTTTTCTTATTTATTATACAAAACTGAAATGCAGTAGTGCAAACAGTGGACCACGACTAGTGCCACGGCAGGGTGGCCTTTGGCGCATGTCTGCCCCTGGGCGGGGTGACATTGGATGGAAGACCAACGGGGATGGGAGTTGTCTCGCGATAGTTCTAAACGGTATGGATACATACATGGTTTGGTTTTAAGTATCAAAAAAATATACATGGTTTTGTATGAAAATCAGGAAGGGAAGCTGGTAGCCGTGGTTTGTGAAAAGTACAACAACTTTTCAATTTGGAAGCAATCCAAGGATACATTACCGGTTACATCCAGCTTTCACGCTAGCTAATTATAAATGTGCTCATGTACCATTTAAGAATAGGACTGCTAATCTTAGTCAAAGATTATAGAGGAAATGGAGCCAACTAGCTAGTCCACCAATCCAGTGAGCTGCCGAGAACAGATGGAGCTAGAGTTGGATATTACTGTTTGATCCGCAGGTGATGGAGTCATTCCTTCAGTGTCCTTTCTCAAGATGAACATCACCGTCAGAAATCTCTTGCCTTACCTTCTCATCATCAGTTCCATCGCCGGTGTTGTTCAGCTAATAGGGCAGCGTTCTCCATGCCCATGCCGCATCAACCCGCCTTCACACATAGAAGAAATGCCTCAGGGTAACGGAACTCAAGCAGGCCGCAATCCCAGTATCAAGAACCTTGAGATGGTAAATTAATTATCCTAGCTTGTATGCATATGTTCCCTCGCCAATTCATATCACTTATATATGAACTCGAGTTATGTACGTTGGCCTAGAAATTAAAAGAGCAGCTGGACGCTAGGGCTGCTTCGTCAACTGATGATGAAGACAAGCTTCCGGAGCTGCTGAGGAGAGCATCCATGGAGGACAAGACCATCATAATGGCCTTCACAAACGAAGCCTGGACAGCCCCCGGCTCGCTCATGGACCTCTTCCTAGAGAGCTTCCATACCGGCCTGAAGACAGAGTCCCTTCTCAAGCACCTGGTCATCATCGCCGTGGACACCAAGGCGTTCGAGCGCTGCCAGAAGGTGCACACTCTGCTACGCTCTCGCCGTCGACGGCGGCGCCAACTTGGCGTCGGAGCAGAAGTACATGGCCAAGGAGTACCTGGAGATGATGTGGCGCAGGATCAGGTTCCAGGGCCGCGTCCTGGAGCTCGGCTACAGCTTCGTGCTCACGGACATGGACATCGTCTGGTTCCGGAACCCGCTCCTGTGCGCGTCCCGGTGGGCGCCGACATCGCCATGGCCTGCGACATGTTCCGCGGCAACAACCCCTACGACCTGAACAAGAGGGCCAACGCCGGGTTGGTGTACGCCAGGGCGAGCGCGAGGACGGCCGCGTTCTACCACGCCTGGTACGACGTGAGGACCCTGTTCCCGGGGAAGAAGACGCAGGACGTGTTGGAGAAGCTCAAGCACCAGTTGCCGGAGAGGCTCGGTGTGACGCTGCAGTTCGTGGACACCGCCTACCTCGGCACCTCCTGCGATCGCCAGAGGAGAAGGGATTTCAACAAGCTCTGCACCTTCCACGCCAACTGCCTCGTCGGGCTCGAGCCCAAGGTGCACAAGCTCCGTGGCATCCTCGACGAGTGGAAGCAGTTCAAAGCCATCAACGCCACCACTCTTACTGACTGAACTAGTGTCAGTTGTCAATCGATCCAATGGTGTTACTGCACCTGATTAATTCCTTGTTTTGTCAAGCAGATCATGTAATCTGATCTGCAAATGTTGTCAGGCATTTTTTTCCTTTAATTTCTTCGTTCTTTGCCCTTGCTAAGTAAATTTTGTAACCCTCACAGAACAAATTATATACCTTTCTAAATTATTATAAATGAAGACATTAAGATTAGTTGGAATACTTTATTAATCTTTGCGCCAAGCATAAAGCTACGTGTATTTGGTATAGGGGAATGTACCTATGAATCCAAAGGACAGTATATGAAATTAAGCTTCAAGGATACCGCAATAAGGGGTTTGTCACGTGATTTTATCCAACATTCTGCATGGACTATCGATGTTACCAAGTGACAAGTGAAAGCTTAGTCAACGGGGTAGCGTACAGCAGGGTTCGAGGTTAATAGTCAGCGCATGGGATCAACTCGCCGAGCACTCCAATATATAAACATTGATTGATCAGTCTAAATGGATGGTAGCTTGGCCACGTGACACCCCACTTAAGGCACGTACAACAGTTTAGACAGTTGCTGTCTATTTAACACATACAGACAACTAAATAAACAGCTCTACAACAGTTTAGACAGCTACTGTCTATTTAGCTGTCTGTGTGATAATAAATGCACACTTTAGTTTCTGTTGTTTTACATGAGAGCACGTGTCAAAAGCAGTAGATGAGGGCAGTCTCAATGGAAGTTTCATGGACACAATTATCTAGAGTGACACATCATCTAAAAGTGTTTGAAAATATGATGAAACACCTCTCTCTCAATGCATAATTTCATCGATTGTTGTTTCCTAGATCACATGCAAGACACAAGCTGTCTAGGTAACCGTGTAGATAGGGTTTCATCACCATGAAACTCATTTCACCTCTCTTTTCATTAATACAGTGCCACATCATCAAAAATGCTGATATGGCAGCCAATTTAATGTCGATGAAACTCCCACTGAGACTGGCCTGAGATAGTAGACAGCAACACTCTCTTTCCTCATTAAATAATGCCTACATCAGCTCATTTAGCTTAAGTGGCAACAAAAAGACAGCTGTTGTCTGTGGGTTGTACATGTCCTTAATGCTACCCAATGCCTTTCAAGTAGCACTCTATGTTTAGAATCATACCCCCACTCTGATGGACTTCATTACTTCTCCTTGCTTGGGTGTATATATAACGTTAAATTTATAGTGCGCACCGTCGCGCTCCGCGCGGAACGCACAACCCGTGCGCCACCGCCTGCTTGCTGCCGCCGCGTCCCTCCTGATCACCGCCGTCAGCCAGGTTAGTGGCCCAGGGTTAGGGGTCTGGAGTTGTTGGGGTTGGGGCTCACCGGTGGTCGTAGAAAAGGTGGTGGGGGCGGCGGCCGGCCCGACGGTGGCAGCAGGCGACGGGCAGAGGGCCGGGCGGCGATGGTGCTGCTGGCCGTGGCGGTGGGGGACGCCCGCTGGGTGGCGGCGGGACGCCGCCGGAGCCTGGGGAGGCGAAGGAGTCGGCGGTGACGGATTAGTGTTGGCCGCGGCGGAAGCGACGGGGGCTGCCGGAGCCGGGGGAGGAGACGGCGGCGGGGACTCGAAAGTTGCACGCTTCCCTAACGTGCAACCCGTCGCGCGATAACGCGGTCCATATATAACTATATATACAACAGCGCCCTCCTCCAACAGAGTTAGCCTTCCTCCTCCAACAAAGTTAACACAAGGATGGCACACCTGCAATTTTGAACTTGTTTCACTCATAAGGCCGTCCTCCAACATAGCTCTAAGCCTTGCCACACGTCTAACCGTAAGAGAGAAGAGGAAAAGAGAGAAAAAGCTATCTCTTGTTTAGAGTTTTATGGGGACAATCCGAAATTATGTAGAGCTGCTACATGGGGCCATCTACATTTCGAGTTGTGTGCTAAAAGTGAGGCCGTGGAAGAGTTGTCTGTTACACTATACAATGACTTCTTGATGTGTAGAATTAGAGGTGGCCTAATTGTTATAGGTGCCCTAATGGTATGACTGTAATCTTCAACTTACAACCCATGCATAAGCCACCTTGTTTAAACCATGATAGATTTCCATCTTAAAACTCTGTAGCTTAAAGCATCTCCATCGATCCCTAGTCAGCTATCTATAAGAATGCCTCATAAAGTTTTTGTTTAGGTGGCAGAGAGAGTTAATGAAAAGGGATAGGGCCATCTACTAGCTAGTGCTTGTTCCAACCAGATGATCATAGTGTATTGTCAAAAGTAAAAAAGGTTTGCCATCTCGTTTTCATTCAGAAGTAACTCATGAAGAAAAATGTACTTGTCCTTTCAGATGGAGGGAAAGTACACTTACATTTTGTGCAACAATCGCCTTGAATTAGATTCTCAATTTCCTTGTGTGCGCAAATAGTATCTCAAAGTTCGCAGATTTCTTTTGCTAGAGCTTGTATATGGATATCAATTCATACCATTTAGATAAATTTATTTGTTGATTCGGAAAAATTGTTATATCAAAAAATGTATATATATGTAATATTCATAGTAGCTGATAATCAAGGCCGTACCCAAGGATTTAAGGCCCCAGCGCTAAACAAAAAACAAGGCCATTTGAAAAATGCCAACAACCAAATATATTTTAGCTTCTATATAACTGCAATATGTGTTCTTTTATTATAATAATAATATCAAGTACATTAGGCACTCATGCTAAAACACTAAGGTAATACAGTAATCCGCAAACACTTACTGGCACCTTTACGGCATGTTCGGACACACCCGTTCTCCATGTGCATTGGAGAGGGATGGGAGGGATTGAGGGTGAAATTAATTCGTTCAACCCCATCCCCTCCAATCCAAAGGGGAATGGTTAATCCAAACTAACACCTCCGCTCAAAAGCATCTTCCACCATAACCAGGACCATATTTTCTAAAGACATGGCAAGGGAAAACACCTCCCAGTTTCACAATAAGGACAAAACTAAAGATTCAGACATCAACACATAAAGTTTGTGCTCAGCAAGAAAAGATATGCTTGGGATTTACCTTGATCTAATGTTGAGTTGCGGACCAAACTCCAGAAATTCCACAAAGCTGCAGTAATCACTGATAGCACACCTTCTTCCCTCAGAAACCACTCATCATAGCATAGCCAAATCTGAGATCAGGAAGAAGCAAATCAAAAATAGATGAAATGGGAGGGGATAAATCCATTGCCACCAACGTTATCATTTATGGGGAAATTGTGACTTAATTGGTAGAATGAGAATTAGATGGAGTCGAATTAATTTTTTTCATGGTGATTGAGCTGTTTCTGAAAGCAATGTATCGGGATTGACTGCCAGTCAAGCAGAGAGGAGATTTGGAGAGGCATGGAGAGGAAGAAGTAGGATGTGCAAAGTGCTTTGGCTGCCACGGTAAGGAAACAAAACAGTGCTTGACTGCTGCTCTCTTGCCTAGTCAAGCTGCTAAGTAGGCCCTGTTCGGTTCCCCAGGCTGAATGTGGGCCTGCTGATAATTGTAAAAGAGAACTTTGTATATATGTAAGTTTATACATAATTTGTCCAACAAATTTTCTGATAGACTACCAAAAAGAGCTTTTGTAATAAGTCTTCAACGAATCTGTTGTAGGAACTTCCTTGCAAAAACGATTCTGGAGAGCTTATCTAGAGAACTCCTCTAGAAACTTATATATGAAACTTCTCTGATAAAGTTTTTATTAGACCGAACTTCAGTAAACAAAACTTATCTGACAACTTTTATACTACTCCTCTATAGGATTTTTTATATAGCAAAACTCCAACTCAACAACAGCAACAGAGCACAACTATATCCATAGGTTTTGCTTCAACCCTACAACCAACTCAACAGAATTAAAGTCAATGGCAACAAACTCAGTTCAGCTCGAATTCAAACTTCCTTGACTAATCTATTTCCACATGACTCAATATTAAGTACTTAACACCAATGACTACAGACGACCCCACTATGAAGATCAAATATTCTTCTTTCTCCCTCTCATATTCTCAATGTTTGGATGAAACCAACGCTCCAAACCCGACAGTAATGGTTAGACAGTGGAGGACTGGGTAAGCTGCCTAAAAAAAGGATACAATATTTTCTGGCAATATATGCTCCTAGAACATCTAATTCAGTATCTCTGAAGGCAAATGAACAGCAGCCACAATTATATCAAGATGACAACAAAATGAATCCTAGAGGAAACTAACGACTAAGGTCAGTACAATACATACATTGCATTCCATGCCTCGTGGTGTATCAACTTTCTAGTGGCACTTTGTGGTCATGGTTTAGTCTACTGTAGACCAAGTATTGACAAGAGCCTGTTGTATCTTATCAGCAACAATCCTTGCAACAATTTCTGGAGAGAACCTTGCCATCATGTCCTGCCTTGCCTTCTTCCCTTTACGCCTCGCCTCCTCTCTATCATCAACGACATGTCTCATTAAAGCCCTCAGATGATCAATTGATGGCTCCGCGCATAGGTGGCCCTTAAATGGTCCTTCTGTGACCTCAGCCAGCTTGTCCATGTCCAATGGGTACCCATTCTCCTCACTCAGGTACTCTGTTGGGCCTGACCAATTCGTCACAATCACTGGCAGAGCCATGGCCATGGCTTCAACCACCGGTCTGCCCCACCCCTCACCACGGGTTGGCAGAACAAATGCATCTGCGGCTTTGTACAAACTTGGAAGTGAAGACTGCGGGACATGTTCATCGATAACCCGGATTTCAGCCCATCCATCCACTGGCTCCTTAATACTGGATTCTTTCATAAACCTGTGGATTTTCCCAATGAAGTTTGTGTCAGAGTGGTAGGCATTGACTAAGAGGTAGAGTACCACATCATCAGCTCCAGAGAACTCCTGCAAGAATGCTCTCAGCAGTACATCCCAGCCCTTCCTCTGCTCCCATTTGAACACACTAAGAAACACAAAGCCTTTCCCTTTGGTGTCACCATGTTCCAATCTTGAACCTTCAGGCACCATGACAGGCACACCAATCGGCAGAGGAAGCGCCACATGCTTGGCTGGATCAAAGAACTCAACATCCACCGCCTGAACCACCTTGACAACCTTGGCGCGATCCACACCGCTCTTCACGAAGGTTGAGACGTGAAAGTCAGTCGGCACCCAGACAGCATCCATCTGGTTGCACCGCCTAACGTGCTCCGGCGAGACGCGGTCAGTCTCGAACATCGTCCGGCCAATGACGAACGCCGGGTCATCGTACCCGGTGGGCGGGCAGGGCAGGGCCTCGTACATCGGCGGGTACCACGCGCCGGGCTCGCTGTGGCAGACGACCACGGCGCGGGAAATCTCACATCGCGCGGCGGCGAGCCTGTGCGCCAGTTTCTTGGACGGCTCCGGCAGGCCGAACCAGAACTCCGATGATTCGAGGTCGCCGTGGTGGGCGATGGCGAGAGTGAAGTTCTTTCCCGCCCCGGCGGCCACGTGGGCGTCAAGCGCGGCGACGTAGGACCAGGCCTCGGAGCAGTACCCGCCGCCGGAACGAATGGGGCCATCCATAGAACACATGGTGGGCGTCCCGCGTCGGGGGAGGGGTCGGCCGCAGGGCCAGGCGCTGCTGGGGGGAGAACGGAGGGCTTCGGCCCGAGGAGAAGGCGGAGGAAGCGGCGGGGCAGCGGGTTGGTGGAGGCGCCCAGGAGGAGGGCGACGGCGACCGCGAGAAGAGGCGGCGGCGGTGGTTATTGGGTTTGGGTTCTGGTGGGGCTGTTTGGGTCGGGGGTGGCCCAGGCATGGTGCCCTGATGCGAATCTGTGTGCGGCGAGCTCAATCGCCGGCGACGGCGAGGGAGATCAGCCGGCGGCGAGCCGCAGCGAGGTGCGTGTGAGTGAGGAAAAACGAGAAGGTGGGGCCGCAGAGGGGATTATTTTTTTTTTATACTTAGCCGCAGAGGGGATTAAGGTCCAATCTTACCAAGAGCTTTGTCTGATTTGAGCCCAAGCTAGCTTTTATTTTGAACACACTGACACTTACAAAGTTTGCCTTTATGGAAAAAGAAACAGTGGAAATATCTCGATTGGAAATGAAGAGACACTCTTACAGCATAGTGTGGAGTTTTTATAAGAAAATCAAGGTGACAAGAATATTATACCAAGACTAATCTCTGACTCAGGTCCTTGACAAAAATGATTTAAGAGTCCTGGCCCAAAGAAACTTAGGCTCTGTTTGGATGTAGATATATTGAAGGGCTTAGCATTGAATTGGTTTCAATACCAAATCAGAGTAGTATTGGTATTATGTTACAATACCAAAGCCATTGTTTGGATGTAGATGAATTCACGAGATGAAGAGACAATAATGCCGAGCAATACGGAGGGAAAGGGATGTGAATTGAAGGAGGAGGTTCTATCAAAGGGCCAATTCCTCTTGGTATTGGATCAGATTCCTAATTCTAATACCAAAAACATCCTAACACTATGTATTGAAGGTACCTAATTCCAAATCCAAATTCCAGCCTCCAATGTCTACTTCCAAACGGAGCCTTAGGCCTTGTACACCAAATTTGAGAGTTTGTTGTATCTTCGTAATCATTGTGCCACTGTAGCATTTCGTTTGTATGTGCGAAAAATTGCCCAAAAATTGATTAATTAGACTCAAAATGTTCGTCTCGCAGAGTACAACCAAACTGTGCAATTAGTTTTTGATTTCATCTACATTTAGTACTCTATGCATGTACATTTAGTACTCCATGCATGTTATGACATTTTGATGTGATGGGAATCTTCTTTTTACGTAGTGAATTTGGGAGTTGCTTTTTGGAACTTGTACAAGGCCTTACTGTAAACACACTCCCTAATTGTGTGTACTGTCCATGAACCATCGCAGGCGGCAGACCCTTCGTAAGAAAAGTTTGTAAAAGCCGTACGAGCAAACCACCGCTCACCACTCTTAATCTTGCTTTGATTGCTGCAGTGACAAAAACAAGAGCTATTGGCAAAGCACACAGCACTATTTGTCGGATCCATGCTACTATCTGAGAATAAAAAGATGGTTGGAAGTAGCATCATCAAACGCAAACCCTTGAAAGGTAATGGCCTTTACACAGCAAAACTAACACGAGAGAGGGCAACGTATTACAGTTGGTAGTGACAATATGGTCCAGTTTCTTTGTGCATGGGCAAGTCAAATCGAGATGCGAAGACTAACGGTACGTTTAGGGTGGGGTTCTGAATTTTGTACTAAAAATTTTAAGAATCGAATTTAATTAAGACCGAGTCAAAATACTACTAATTTTAAAATAAGGTAGGTTTGGTACTCTTGCCTGGTTTGCTTGGCCTTCCAGCGAGGCTAGCCTAGCTCTCCCACATAAGGAAGGGAAATTCTTACCCATACAAACTCCGAGACAAGTTACTTTTTTAATCCAAACGCCAGCTCTCTTGCTCACCTAGGCGAGGCAAACCTGAGCAAGAAAACCAAACGGACCCTAAGGGCGTTTGGTTTGCTCACCTGACGTTTGGTTGGCTAGTCTTAATACGGTTTTTATAAAGATATTATGACACTAAATTTATTAATGTAGCAGATGAGAGAGAAGGGAAAATTTCTTTATGGTCTGGTTATCTAGTTTTCAATCTAGATAATTATACAATGAAACTATGCACTAACTATGACTTTAGTATAAACACGGGGAATGGAGTCAATCTTGCAATCTACAATTAAGTATTTCTTCTTCAAACCAAACACCAGGTCAGGTAGGTGAATTGAAATTTGAAATGTATTTGGATATTCATGATAGCGGAATTAGCATTCGTCTCTATGATCCCTATAACACGTGCAAAGGTCTTGTTCTGCCTATGCCAATGATCCAATCATCTTCCTATATATTCGATAGCCTTAGCACAGGATTATCCACCCCTGCAGCCAACACAATAACATCAAAACCGACAACACAGCTCAATCAAGCTAAGGAACCCTTTCGTTTCTTCACTTTACTCTGTCGAAAACGTACGTCGTCGTAAGAGAAAGATCCTCTCCCTCAAATTTGCGCCTTTGCTGTGCATTCTTTCTACAGTACATCTTGTTCAAAGAACATTGATCCCTTGCGAGCACTTGGAATCGTATATGAACCCGTGGGTCTTACCAAAACAAAAGTCCCTAAGAGTAAATTGTAGTAGCATCTTCTTGAACAGAAGGAATACATACAGTTTGGTATCACCGTATTAATCTGGATTTAGTGGCCCACGTGTACATTGCTGTCACTTCAAAAATGACTGGGGGGGAGCACTAAGGATTAACTCCAGTAGTCACCTCAATGAACTACCAAAGGGATGATGTAAGCATTCCGTGCCATGTATCAGCCTCATGACCAAAAATTACCATATAGGTAGCATTGCCGCATCCTAAGAGAGGTACGCTCTATTTATGAGTGCTTCCCAGTCGACTTCTGTTGACACTTTGGGCGATTACCCTAGTCCAAACACCAAACTCGTAAATGGACAACTGTTTGCATCACTTGGTTAATTCTTTTTGTTAGCAGCAGAAAATGTAAAACCGGCTGTCCACCTCCACCTATGCCACCAACGGCCGAGGTTCCCGACCACACTGCAACAAAAACAACAATTGAGCCAATGGCGAATTACATTAGATCATGATTATTCAAAGCGCCACCACAAATATTTGCCATCATTGTAAATTCGGTATGATCCATTTTCATTTTAGGCCACAGTGACCCATATGAACAGCAGTAGCAAGCCCACATTTCGTAAGAGCAACTCCAGCAAGGCCCCTACTTGAGCCCTACTCAAAAAGTAGGGAACGAGAGCGAAAAACGCACTCCAGACACTACTAGGGAGGCACCTACTTTTCCCCTCCAGCCCCTTCTCCTAAAGGTGGAGTAGGGAGGACCCTGCTTTTTCTTTATTCCCGCACTCCCTCCCTGTTCCATCCCACACGGCTCCTTGGGAGCTCTTGCATGCTTGCCACAACCAAGACCTACCTCCATCGTCGCTCCAAATCCCCCATCGAGGCCAAGCTCGAGCTCCGCCACATCGAGTTTGGGATCTGCCACCGCCGGCCTATGCGAGAGAGGAGAGGAATCGGGGAGGCAGGAAAGACTAAAAGGCGAGAGAGAAGAGGTGGGGGAAGTGAACAAATAAAAAAAATAAAAATAGAGTTGACCCACTGACCAACAGGTCCTACATGTGATGAACAAAGTAGGGGCTATTGCTGGAGTTGTGAGTAAAATTTAGAGCCCCAGAAAGTAGGGACGTATACCTACTTAAAAAAGTAGGGGCTATTGCTGGAGTTTCTCGAAGAATCAAAAAGAGCACAAAAAAAAGCATATGCAAAATGATACCCAAATAAGCACTCCATGTGGTTCTAAATATGCATGATGTTTAGGAAAAACTAATTGATTTATAAACTAACTAGTTTGTCCTATAAACGGCAAATATTTCAAAATGGAGTACTGATTTGTTCATAATCACTAGATGAATAAACATAGCAAATGCTTATGACAGATGAATCAACTTACATGTGAATATGAGTGGACACAAAAACATATATGCTTGAAACATTCTTATTAAAGTCAGTGCCAGAGAGTCAGCCCATCACAAACACCTGTCGGTTCACATAAAAAAAGGGAGGAAACAATGGTTCTCAGTTCAATTTCATAATGCAAGAATATTTTCTCATAAGTAACCTGAATGACAAATGAAGCATAAGATTGTTATTGTCAAATGATTCAATGAGAACTTCTCATATACCTCTTTACTTGTAGCCAATTTCTTTCATTAAGTGGCGGTAGCTTCGTCCACGTATCAAACGTTGCCAATAGAATGCTATCCTTTCTTGAATGTCCAACTGTAGTCTTTGTTGAGCAAGCCTAGATGGAATGGCAGATAAACATCAAGGCACAAGACATTTCAAATATATCTGAGTAGAGGAACAAACCATCTAGCAAGACAACACTGAATCCCACGAGTGATTGGTCGCATAAAGGATGGATCTCTTTGTTGATAAAGTAAACCAACCTAGCAAACAGCAACAAGCTAATCATCATGCAACTATCATTAAACTAACATCTTAATATAATGATACACAGCTCTCCTGCGTGTTCGAGAAAATCATTAAACTAACATCAAGTAGAGTCTCATCAAAATACCTCTGTCATGGCAACAGCAGCAGGATCATCCAATATTTCCAAGCTGTCATCTGCTAGGTAGTTCACCTGTTAAATACACAAAATAAAATATTCTTAAACTCTGTCTTTCCATAAATAGATGGTGTAATATATGCAAGACAGATTCATATTTCCAATGCATGTTTGTAAGATATAGAAACAAGGGAAGGGGTTTCCCACTTCTCTAATACTGTGCAACTAACATTCATCAAGCACTCGGAATACTGGCTTGTAAAAGGAAGATATTATTACCCCAAACTCAGTGTTTACAAAGGATTGGACAAAATCCATTAGCATGGCGGTAGCTTCGTCCACGTATCAAACGTTGCCAATAGAATGCTATCCTTTCTTGAATGTTCAACTGTAGTCTTTGTTGAGCAAGCCTAGATGGAATGGCAGATAAACATCAAGGCACAAAACATTTCAAATATATCTGAGTAGAGGAACAAACCATCTAGCAAGACAACGCTGAATCCCACGAGTGATTGGTCGCATAAAGGATGGATCTCTTTGTTGATAAAGTAAACCAACCTAGCAAACAGCAACAAGCTAATCATCATGCAACTATCATTAAACTAACATCTTAATATAATGATACACAGCTCTCCTGCGTGTTCGAGAAAATCATTAAACTAACATCAAGTAGAGTCTCATCAAAATACCTCTGTCATGGCAACAGCAGCAGGATCATCCAATATTTCCAAGCTGTCATCTGCTAGGTAGTTCACCTGTTAAATACACAAAATAAAATATTCTTAAACTCTGTCTTTCCATAAATAGATGGTGTAATATATGCAAGACAGATTCATATTTCCAATGCATGTTTGTAAGATATAGAAACAAGGGAAGGGGTTTCCCACTTCTCTAATACTGTGCAACTAACATTCATCAAGCACTCGGAATACTGGCTTGTAAAAGGAAGATATTATTACCCCAAACTCAGTGTTTACAAAGGATTGGACAAAATCCATTAGCTGAATCTTTGCCCACTTATTGGACAAGTCAGGATCGTTGTCCCGAGGTGGATGTCTCCAAGGTGCACCAAAAGACAATCTGTTCTCTGGTACTTTGCCTTCACGGACATCTGAGGCAAACTTCTGCAACATTTGTAATGCTGTCTCCATAGCTGGATTAACGACAGAGACCTGGTGAGCAGAAATGAAACAACAGTCATGTTTTTCTCTTATTTTGTGTGCATTATCCTAGGTCTAGTGTTTGAAACAGACGAACACAACAATGATAAAAGAGCATATGTGAAAATAAAAGGTGACTTGAGTTTCTATACTAGAAGATGGCAACTCAAATGGGCACACATGTCTCAGAAAGTCATCTGTGAGCCATGTTTGAAAATTTACTTACTTGCAAGTGTGCCAAGTATGTGTCGATAATTTCCTCAATATTCCTGTCATGAAAAAACCTGTAATGCAATGGAGATTAAACGCTGATAAAAGTAAATATGCACACAAAATAAAATATTCTTAAACTCTGTCTTTCCATAAATAGATGGTGTAATATATGCAAGACAGATTCATATTTCCAATGCATGTTCATAGGATATAGAAACAAGGGAAGGGGTTTTCCACTTCTCTAATACTCCCTCCGGTTTAGTAAAAGAAGTCGTTTTGGACAAGGTTTGAGTCAAACATTGGGAATATAAATCATGAATTATGAAACAGTGCTACTTAATGAGACTATTCCAAACATGAATTTGCTAAAGAATATGGGGAAAAATAACAAAGGCTTGAGAAATAAAGAGTCCACAAATATTACCTAGGAACATATACAGTAGATCAAAGTCACAAAACCTGATACAGACTAAAAATACTTCGAACTCGAATATCTAAGTAACAAACTAAACTGTTCAATTTATAGAAATTATTGGACGGAACAAAAGCATCTGAAATTGATGAATATTGCTTTTTGGTCATTTCAAGAAAAAAACATATGCAGTCTACAAAGCATAACAGAATATTTGTTCAGTTTTTTTTTAAAAAAAAGGCATATATTACCCAAAAAGATCAGAATGTAAGTGAAAATCAAATTTAGGCATAAGATACTGTAAGCCTGGAATAAAGGAAACAAAGTTCAGTGACAATACTAAGTGTGCATGTTACTTACTCTGGGCTATTCGCCTTTTGCTTCAGCATATATATCTCAGATAGTTGCCGTGGGTTTGGCCCAAGAAGCTCATCTATAACTTTCCACTACAACTTCAATAAAAATCAGAAACAAATTATGCACATGACTTGCACAAAAGCGAATTTTAGGAATGAAATACAATTATGCGTCCATATTTTAGAACAGAAAGGCAACATAAACAGGTATATAATCTTACTACCTCCTGTTCACTAAAGAATTCAGAAACCATATGCAGCTTAGCTTCTTGTGGTGTCCATAAGATTGTTATTGTCAAATGATTCAATGAGAACTTCTCATATACCTCTTTACTTGTAGCCAATTTCTTTCATTAAGTGGCGGTAGCTTCGTCCACGTATCAAACGTTGCCAATAGAATGCTATCATTTCTTGAATGTTCAACTGTAGTCTTTGTTGAGCAAGCCTAGATGGAATGGCAGATAAACATCAAGGCACAAAACATTTCAAATATATCTGAGTAGAGGAACAAACCATCTAGCAAGACAACGCTGAATCCCACGAGTGATTGGTCGCATAAAGGATGGATCTCTTTGTTGATAAAGTAAACCAACCTAGCAAACAGCAACAAGCTAATCATCATGCAACTATCATTAAACTAACATCAAGTAGAGTTTCATCAAAATACCTCTGTCATGGCAACAGCAGCAGGATCATCCAATATTTCCAAGCTGTCATCTGCTAGGTAGTTCACCTGTTAAATGCACAAAATAAAATATTCTTAAACTCTGCCTTTCCATAAATAGATAGATGGTGTAATATATGCAAGACAGATTCATATTTCCAATGCATGTTCGTACGATATAGAAACAAGGGAAGGGGTTTTCCACTTCTCTAATACTCCCTCCGGTTTAGTAAAAGAAGTCGTTTTGGACAAGGTTTGAGTCAAACATTGGGAATATAAATCATGAATGACATATGGAACCCCTCTGGAGCATTCACTCTAGTTTATTCTTCCAGCATGTAACCACCCAATTGTGTTCTGGTGTAACCAGCAATTCAGTAAATAGTGTGGGTGCTAGTGGGCCGGTGGGAGAAAAACAAATAAGCATTGATACTGCGGCCATCAGTATGACAAGGACTTAAGAGAGCACGGCATGTGTAGAACATTTTTCCATAATCTTCTTTTAAGTAGAAGATAACCTTAATTTCTCCTACTTTAATAAATAAACATGCAGCTCTACAGCAAAAGAAAAACACCCCAGTCCACAAGTTCAAAGTTAACTAAATAATAGTTTTGTTGTGATTTTTTTTTTGGCATTGACTCCAATCACAATGCTTCCGCTAGGTTAATTATGCAGACCATTCATGTATTTCTGCTTTTACCTTTTAAAGGTAAACATTATTATGCTCTATAATTAAGGCTACACAGGTTATGTCACTCGAGCTCCAAAAACTCTAGACATGACCAACATAGACCATGCACAATGCAGGAAAAAGAAAGCACAAAAACTCACCCATCTGAAGTTGATAAGATGACCGGTAAGCACTGTTCATTGGCACCAAGCGCTATCACCCTCCAAATAAAGCTATCATGGTACATCGCTGCTGGCACCATCGTCTCATCCTTGCAAACTGCCTTCCTCAGAACATCCACATTGTTTAGCACCAGCTTCGGCTGCACATAGACAAAAGCATTGCCAACATAATATTAATGCCAAGCTACACAATCTCCTTTCTCACAGAGCCACCACAAACCCAACTGAGATCACACCAAATCTACCTGGAAGAATTCCTCCTCTGCCACACCGGACAGAACATCCAGCAACAGGCATGGCCAATCAGTAGCGGAATGGGCCAATGAGCGCGAGAACCGGCCGGTTCTGTTCATCTCCCTGATCGCCTCCTTCCTCCACCCCTCCTGCAACCCGAGCACCTCCTTGGCCACCCGCAGGGCTGCCATCGCCTCCTGCATGTACGCCCTCTCCTCCATGGAGCAGTTGATCGCCTCACCCTCACCAATGCGGAACATGGCGTCATCCCTGCGCACCGCGGCAAGCACGGCCCTCGACCAGAGCGCTGGCACGGAGGTGGCCGAAGAGCGGCGAGCCGGCACGGAGGTGGCTGAGGAGCGGGCGGCGGGGACCCCGGCCAGGCGGGAGAGCGCGGTGCTGAGGCCGTGGGAGCGGGAGAGCGCGGCGAGCACGTCCTTGGACCCCACGGCACCTCGTAGGACGGCGGCGCGGGCGAGGCCCTCGAGCGCCGACTCGAGGCGGCGGCGGAGGTCGGGCAGCGAGGGCGGTGCCGGGTCGGCGGGTTGGAGGAGGGACCACGGCGCCGCGGAGCGGGGGCCGGGAGAGGTGGGCGTGGGGTGGAGGAAGTCGACGAATGCGGTGGCGTGGGGGGTCTCGGACCACCGGGGGAGGAGCCGGTCGAGGAGGAGCGTGGACTTGCCGACGCCGCGGGGCCCGTGGAGGAGCAGCGGCTGCGGCACGCGCGGTCGGATCGCGTGGTTGTGGAGGACGGTTTCGAGGATGGGCCGCGGGATCACGCGCCACGGCCGGCCCCCGGCGGCCATGGCGGCGCGGCGGGGCGGTAGGGTTCTGTGGGGTTTGGGGAGACGAGGGAGCAGAGTGGAGTGGTGCGCACGAGTGGACGGGGAGACGGCCACATGGGGAGCGTGCGGATGTGGGCCTTGTTGGGCCGACAATTAAGAACTATGTGGACTGTTAGGCCCAGAAGAGGCCCAAATAATCAACTGTCAGTTGTGAGCCTATTTGTTGCATTGTACTCTGTATTTGAGAATTTAGTGTGTGTGGTTGCTTTAGGAAATCGTAAGATTTTCTAGTTTAATTAAAAAATTTAGATCGTGATTCCCGTATCAAAAATGGTACTACCTCCATCTTTTTTCATTTGACGTTAGCACCAATGATTTTAGCTCATTTCTAGTAGTATTTCTTGTCCTAAACGTCATCTATTTGCAAACGGAGGTAGTAATATAAAAGACACTTCTATGTCTGAAAAGAAAAATGGTAGTATAAAAGATACTTCTATGTCTAACAACCAAGGGTCGAGCCCTCCTTTGAGATTTAGGGATTTCACATTCCCGTAAGATTTTTTTTTCGAATAAACTCCCGAAGGATTCATGAAACACATGTATTTTTCAAATGTGGTCCTCAGAAAAAAAATGGACGTAATGAGAAGAAGCATGAGAATATATAGTTGCATATGCTCGGTTTCCTTTTTGGTCACGGACCTAAGCAAATTAGCCACCACGTACGATCGAATTATCTCAAAACACACGGCATCTCATCTCATATATAAAATTTTCCCTCTTTTTATCTTTTGTTGGCCCTGTTTAGTTTCCGGTCACATCATCAAACTTCTAAAAATTCTTTCTCCAAACTTTACTATTCACCTATCACATCAAATATCTCTCCTCATGCATGGAGTACTAAACGTGGATAAATAAAAAAACTAGTTACATGGTTTTGATGTACACGACGAGACGAATCTTTTAAGCCTAGTAGGTCATGGTAGAACAATGTTTACCACAAACAAACGAAAAGTGCTACAGTGTCCGATGTGACTTTTTCACTTCACTTTTTACCTTTTTTCAGGAACTAAACACCCCCGTTGTCCGTTCCAAGAAATTGATACTTGATCCTTTTTAAATTATTTTTTACTATTCATTTTATCTTACAATATTTGACTACTTCTATTTAAAATTTAGTTTGAATATATGAAATAATAAGTAATGCTTGCAGTGCATTTGATGATAAAAGAATTCACAAACGAAATAAATAGTACTTGCATAATTTTTAAATCTATACTATAAAGAGAATTAGATTTTTTTTTTGAGGAGAAAGAGAATTAGATTTGAAACCATTTCTCACCAACAAAAGGCCTACCCCCACCTATACCCCCTCACAGAGGACCCACCTGGAAGGAAAACATCGCAACAAAATCACAACAAACACAACAAAGGGAGGGGGAGGGACATTCCCGAGTGTTTTTCCCCTAAAACCTCAAAACTTTTTTCACCACATGCACCCACCTGTACCCACAGTTCCACCTGTACCCCCAAAAAAAACCCTAACCCACGCACAGACGGGCCCGACGCTCCGCTCCTCCCTCCCGTCTCTCCCTCCCATCCGCGCCGCCCCCTCCCCTCCCGCGCCGCGCCTCGCGCCCAAGCTCGTCCGATGATGGCCGGCGGCGTGGTCGGGCGGCGGCGCCTAGAGAGGCTCTGGCTCCGACGAGTGGGGATGGTGCGCGGGGAGGGAAGGAGGAGAGAGCTGGCCGCCGCCGCCAAAGCCTGCCCACCCGCTCGCCTCCGACTTCACCTCACCCGCCCGCGGACCACTGCCACGATGACTTCGCCCGATTCCCGAGTGATTCACGAGGGCTGTGAAGCTGCCAAGAACACCGGCGAGGTTTCTCTCCTCGTGGCAATGGATTCTTTAATTTTCTTTTCATCCTTTTGGGTTGTTTCCTCACCCTTTCTTTATCACCTGATCAGATTACACGCAGAGGAAGGGTACCAGACAAAGAATGTGTATCACAAGGGCCAGGCACCCTCTGTTCGACTGTTCCTCTCCCTTTGCTCCCCTCACTCGTCTTGTGATTTTGTTCCCATATCGATCTACTTCTTTATAGTATAGACATGTCAATGTATTGATGCAACATTGTATCCCATTAATATGTTTTGTACCTTGGAAACGTGTGAATCAATTCAGTAGCTTTTCGCCCAGATTGGGAGATAATCTGTTAGTCTTGTAGCGTAGTTTTGGTGCTGTTACAATTGAACCGGGCTTTGCTGACCTAATGTTGTTTCGCCTAATGTTACAGCTTGATCTGCGGTACTCTGTTGCCATGTGTAATTGTTCTTTCACCTAATTTTGTTGTATCTTCTTCAATTTCATATTTACCTGTGTTAAATGAAAATGTTCTATTAATTCAACAACCGATGTCGAGAAGCTCTTCTTCGGCTTCTCCAAGACCCACGACAACCTCTCCGTCGTCGACGAGCTCCTCACCTACTGGAACCTCGCCGACACCAACCACGTTCTCGACGACCTCGAGGAGGTGCCTGCCGGCTCGACAACTCTGCTCCTTCATTTTGATTCCCATGCACCTTGTTGATTCCCCCCGATGCAGGCACTGTTGGTTTCGGACTTCGGGCCCAAAATCTTGTTTCGGATCGTCGACACTGTCCGCGAGGAAGTCTGGGGCCGAGATAAAGGTCAGTTTGCTCGATCTCTCGAATATGCTTCTGTTTTCAGTTTTTCTCAAACGCTGATTTATAGTGCTGATCAGTCGATGATTGCGCAGGCGTCCCTGAAGAGGTGCATTCTCGAACTGCTGACAAGCAAGGGCGGCAACCCGGAGCTGAATATCGGCTTCAGGTTCTGCTTTCTTCTGTCTACGAGAATCATTTGTCAATAGGGGTTTGCGAGGTCTCATTGCACTTTGTCATTATGACAGGAAGCCGGCGGTCATCATGATCGTGGGAGTGAATGGTGGTGGAAAGACAACCTCGCTAGGTAATTCCCTAGCATACTTTACTGCTTCGCCTATTGCATTGCATTCAGTTAGTTAAATCTTACCAAAAATAGCTATTAACTCGTAGATGATCACTCTTTTTGCTTCTTCTAATTTGCAGGAAAGCTTGCTCACAGATTTAAGAATGAAGGAGTGAAGGTGAGGCTATTGTCTCCTGTTTTATTTTTTAAGTAATAAATCTCATGTTCTTTAGGCTACTAGATGTGTGGGAAAAGCTGCAGCTGTATATATCCTTATTTGAAGAAAGCAGCTATATGTATTGCTTCAGTACATTTCTGCTACAGTGTAAAATATATAGCCAGCTGCTCCAATGGATCATATTTGGTGTGTTATAAATTAAGTGCTACTTGCTTTGTATTTAATTATTTATAGCTCTGGATTAACCAAGGTTTCCCATCAAATAAAATTGGTTTGAACCACAATATAGGTATTGATGGCAGCAGGTGATACCTTCAGAGCAGCAGCTCTGAAGGGATGTTGGTGGGCCGAAGATAGGATCATTATTAGCTGTACATACATGTCGATGACCATTCTGAATATAAGTATAACAATACATAATACTAATTTCTGGTTATTTGATTTTCTCTGTTTTTGTGATAGATCTTGCATCAGATACGATGAAGTCAAAAACTTATTGGCACAGTTTGCATGGTCGAAGTCTCTAATGCTTGATCAAGTAAGAAACTACAATGCTCACATATCAGTTGTGTTAGAATTGTTCCTGTGAGCATTTTATATTGGAATATCATGCAAACTTTAATTTGTGTGTACGTTTGCTTGGTGCACGGATGTGGCCCTGTACTCACTGGGTGTGGGAGCTTGTAACGCAGATGCAGAGGATGAGAAGGAGCTTCAGCTGGTTTACAGCAGGGATGGGGCGTCTTCCATTAAGGTGGGCACTGCGTACATATCCTATATTTTTTGGATGTATCTTAGTGTCAAGTAGATTGCTCAGATCATAATTTTGTGATCCTCATATATATAATAATCCACAGTAGGCAGTACCATTGCAGGGTCATCATCTGTTGGATCACATGAACTCAAATGCATGTGCTTGGTCACTATGGTCAGGTCAAATTGGAGCATATTACTACTCTAGTACTCCTGGAATTTTGTATGCTAGATGATGCTCAACTAACCAATCTTGTTCATGGGCATTCCAATTCAACCTTTCTTATTAAAATCCTCAAGTTATAGGATGGGATCCTTTTGAGCTGGTTTCTTTTTTTGTTGTCAACAAGGCATAAGCTTGGGCCCCTGGCCCCCACAACAGACAAGTAAAAGTGTAAAACTTACCTTTCATAGTGCTCTTGGCTCTTGCAATTGTGCACCACACTACTTCTTGTAACTTTGAGTGAACTAAATTTTCGCATTTTTTCATCTTTTATTTATACTGATATGCTTATATATGTTAGCTATTCTTCTAAGTAATTCTCTTGTATTGTACTGCAGGTTCTACCTACTTTTGTTTCTTTATTTTATTTTCACAAGTGGCAGTGGACTTCGCTAAGCCGTTTGCTACAACTGGGCTCTTTGGAAGGTCTGACATCCCTTTCAGTTTCAATTTTTTTGCTACGGACATTTGTAGCGGCACTAGGAACAGATCAAATCTGAAAGCCTGTCCATTTTGTATTATATTGTCTCATGATCGTTTCTTGATCTGAGAAACTGAACGTGATGTTGGTAAATCAGTAGTAGGGCTGGACTCCAGACAATATTGATTCAGAAACTGCAGTGTTTTTTAAGCTGAAAGGCTAGGCTGCAGATTCGAAATTCAAAAAAAATGGAGAGCATTAGTGGTGTGAGCAAAAAAATTAAACATGCCTTGAATGGCTCGGTCAAAAAGTGAACTCTTATATGATAATGAACCCACTTTCTAATCATTTATTTCCAAGTTCTGCAATCATTTCTCAAACCATGTCAGTGTAGTCAGAGCGAGGGGTGCACAGCATGAGCCTTTGTTCTTGATTGGCTGTCAATTTTGCGAGAGTAGCATCTATTAGTGCGTCGAGTCCATCAGGTAAATTTGTCAATTGCTAATATGACTACGCCATTAAAAATGTCCTGTCTCTTACTTTTAGATGGGCTTTCAGACTGCTATTCATAGCTTAGATTTAAGTTCAATGGTGATGCAGTCTCTTTATGCTTTTAAATTCTCCTGTCTAATTACAGTGCTTCTGAGCAGTCTGATTTCATTTCTCCACAATGCTGCATACAGAGAAAAGCCCCCTGGCAAGGGATACTGTGATATCAGGCCCGGATTCAGAGGGTACTTCTTTTTTATTCACATGGATACCAATTTCAGTAAGGATAACGATGTGTGCAGTTGATCTTCTTTTTGTTTCTAAATCTGATGTTCATGTCCAACATCAAACCTGAATATCTGAACTGATTTGAATGAGTTGAATTGTGATTAGCTAGGTTCAGGATTATGGGTACTAATTTTTGTTTCTTGATATTGGGCACGTCACTTTCAGTATTTTTGGACAAATCTTTGTATCAGTGTGTATATATTACTTAACAATATAGCCCTTGCATTTTGGCTGCTATTTTTGAAAAATAGTAGATACAGTAATTTTACCAGTTCTGGCTGAACTGCTTTCTGCCGTTTCTTTCCATATAGTGCCATTATCATTCTCGATTGATCTCTAGAGGTTCATATGTGAATGCATCTTTCCTTTTGCATTTTCAGGCTAGACTTCTTGTGTATGACATTTTCTGAGTGTTCTCCATTCCCGTCATGGTCAGAGTGGCTAAATATTTTGATGCTCGGTAAAGGTCAGTGCTCTTTCTTAGTGCTCTTGCTGTATCAGTAGAGATCTTTCTTTTCTTGAACAGTGGGGATACGATGCAACGTACAAGTATCAGGTTTTCTAGATTTATGATATAGTTAGTGGTTAGTTTTGCATCTTATGTATTCTTGTTGTACTTGAATGCGAAGAATTAGTCCAATTGGAATTGGATCATGCTCAGATATTGCTGTTTTAGTTGGGCCATATGTTTTGGGTCATAAAATGTGCACAGGTGAGTTACCATCTTCATCTTTTTTGGGTGATAACACAAATAAAATTGTTATCACACAAATAAAATATGCTATCTTGCTCCTACTACATCATACATTTAGCTTTCAGCTGATTTATTGATTTCTATTAAAAAAACCAGCATGTGTTGATAAAATCTTCATACACATTCCAATGTATTTGTGCAGAAGTTTGAAAAAGGAGAAGAAGAAAGAAGTGTGGGATATGGGTACCCTAGGGCCCATCATGGAGGGCGACGACGGCCGGCCCAAAGAAGACCGAGTCCTATCCGAATACAGCAATACATTACTAGGACTCCCCCTATTGTAAATAGTCCAATATGGAAAATACTCATACTGTAACCCTGCCTCCTGGATATATAAAGGAGGGCAGGGGTCCCTAGATGGGACATGCCAGACATGGCGGAAATCATCGGAGATCATCCGAATACAGCAATACAAATACCACCACCGACACAGGACGTAAGGTATTATACCTCCGGGTAGCCCGAAACTGTCTAAATCAGTGCCTCCTGTGTACAATCAAGTCACTAGTTCATCAATCGCCCCGCCTACAAATCAACCACTCGGGTACCCCCAGGTGGATTGCCGGTCCTAAGGTCCGACAACTGGCGCGCCAGGTAGGGGGAGATTGCACCGTTGGCTTGATGGCAGATCGATCCGACGTCGCCTTCCCGGCGAACATGAGCGACAGCCCCAAGCACCTT
>OAMR01000605.1:582497-601310 GCA_900205405.1 Echinochloa crus-galli
TGTGAAATAAGTAGATGAGAAGTGATGCATTTTGGAATTTACTAGACTGTTGTAAGCTTTACTGATTACTGAATATTGGTTCAGTACAAGTAAAACACCCTTGTTGGATTGGCCAGTCTACATTTTTTTTCCTGGTTACTCTTTGTTCCTTCCAAGATTTCCCCCATCCCCCCTCTAATATATGACTATCGTGTGCCATTCACTTACCTTTGTTAAATGTTATGCTGGTTCGCAGGGAAGCGGCCTCACAATGTTGGAAGTATGACTTAAGTCAAGACCGGTCTTTGGGAGGCTCCCTAAGGTACTGTTTTGCGCGATTTCTGTTGTGTATTAGTAGTGTGTCTTTTCAACTATACGACCTAGCCTATTTTCATTATGGCTAAATTCCAAACTTATGAGGGCCTTGTTGTCATTTGATATTTCACTAGTTTCAGTCCACCTTGCAAGCTTCAATTGTATGATCAGCATTTAATGTCTGATGTTAGCAGAACCATACTTCTCTTAAAATGTATATTTCAGTCCAGAATAACTACCTTCTAAAGTCCCGCTTATGTTGTCATTATGTTCAATTGAGTCATTACTCCTTTACCAGTTCTATTCCAATCAGTTAAGCTCTGAGAAAAAACTCAAGTTAATACCCTCTTTGTTCTGTTGCTACCTTGTTCAGGATATGCCAGTCTCAAGGAAATTTACAGAGACATCGTTCGACAAATTTGTTCACACCAGCTGCTGGTAGTTCTTCATTCCATAATACATTTCAAATGCTTGAATTTGTTATCCTTAGCACAACATTTTAACCTTTTCTCACCCTGACAAACCAGCTATGAATTGTTGATTTTCTTTACACATTGCAAGAGAGGGCAGCGTTGCAAAGTGCCGAACGACTGGGCGAGATGGCGTCAGACAGATCTGCACAGTGAGATCTGGCGGTGAAGTCAAATCGACAAAATAGCTACAGATTTAGCCTCCGAGAACCGTGGGGAACACAGAGTCATCCACTCGTCAGATGCGTGGAGCTGTCTCGTGCAACGAAGTTTGGGAGGTGGATTTTCCGCTGGGGCAATCTTAACTTGGACTGCAGGAGGGAGGCACAAACGAGGTGGAGAAAACGGGCGCATCCTCGTTCGCCGGGACGTCACCGACCATGACCGACGAGCACCTCCTGTGCAGACGCACAGCTCATCTTTCCGGATCAGAGCGGCCTCGATGGCAGCCGCATGCCCTCGCTGGATCTGCCGCTATGGTCGCCGGAAGGAGGGCACGACAGATGTAGGCCACACGAGCGGCGGTCGTGTCGGCATTGAAGCGTCGATCTGGGACCCCGCCGTCTCTGGCAACCGTGAATCAAATCTCCTCTGGAAGTTTTCGATGGAGGGGAGAGGACAGGAGGGGAGAGGAAGCCATGGAGAGACGACGGGAGGGAAGAGAGAGGAAGCGAGATGGGGAAATGAATGACAGCACGACTCCCAAAATTTCAAAGCAATTCATATTCAGCGCCGCGTCCACTCCCTTCCCGTAACCTCTCGCATTGTCAGCTGACGTGTGGGGCCACGCTGAATAGGAAAGGTTGCAGCTGCGGTACGCGTCCGATTAAGAAGGAACGAAGATTGACGGGGGTCTCGCGATAAGGCTAAAGAGAGATCCCTCTCCTGGTAGATTTTGGGTATATGAAATAATCGTTCATATCCACAAAATACAATCTATTAGTAACACAAACATTTTTCTCGTGCTCTACGGACGATTAGACAACATGAAAATATTTGCAAAAAAGCTCTCTGACAGTTATCTATAATCCTCCTTTACCTTGCTCGTGGCATTAAATGAAAATTTTTTAATGACTATCACATGGATGTCCAGATTCCTAACTAGAAACAAAATTCTCCCTGAACTTGACAAAAAACGCAGCACGAATATTAAATAAATGACAGAATTGCCAATGGACGCCGTGAAAAGGCAGGCGCACCGCCGCCGCATCCCGTGGGGGTTAAAGAAGGGTTTTTGGCGTCTAGCCATTCTGCTCTCTGCTCTCTGCCTCTCTCTCTCTCTCTCTCTCTCTCTCTCTCGCGGGGCGCTCGGAGATGCGGGGCCTCGCCGTCGCAAGCCCGCTCCACCCCGCCGCCGCGGCCGCTCGCCGCCGTCCCCACTCGTCCTCCTCCGGAAGGTACGGACTGGCTCGCTACCCCCATTCGCCTCTTCCTCCGGGTGTGTCTGGGACGCCCGTGGTGGGAATGTCCCCACCCCCCGCTGCGGAATTCGGCGATCGCATTACGTGTCGCTTCCGCGGGTTTCCGCGTCTTGGTAGCGACCGTGGCTCTGATCGCGCGGGGGCCGTGGACCGCCGGGGAGAGTGCATCAGGTGGCGATAACCGTGGCTGCAGTTGGTCCGGGCTTTGCTGGGCGGGGATGTGGTTTTGATGCCTATTTGGGGCTTGAAATGTTGGGAATCCGGTGGATACGGTCCCTTCGCGTTGGTGGTAGTGGACGCGATCGTATTGCTTCCTTCTCTGGATTGGGGAACTGTATTGGCCTGCCATTTCTGTGCGCCCTCTCTCTGAACGCAGCCACCTGTGCTATGCTTGTTCTACTGTGCATGGTATGCTGTCAGAATGATATCCAGCTAGAATTGGTCTTGTTTGGGCCATGAAATTTGAATCAGCGTCAATTAAGAACCGGCAAAACTACGGAATAGACAGTCCATCTGTTTAGATTGGATTTGGGCTACAAAGACAGAAAGTCAGGAATCGTAAGAGCTACATATTAAGACGCAGCTGATCATATTGTCCTCATGCAGCCGCAGAAATTGAGAGCATGGGCGCACAAACTTGAAATTCACACATCATATGCCAGTCTCAGTCAGCTGTGAAATAAGTAGATGAGAAGTGATGCATTTTGGAATTTACTAGACTGTTGTAAGCTTTACTGATTACTGAATATTGGTTCAGTACAAGTAAAACACCCTTGTTGGATTGGCCAGTCTACATTTTTTTTCCTGGTTACTCTTTGTTCCTTCCAAGATTTCCCCCATCCCCCCTCTAATATATGACTATCGTGTGCCATTCACTTACCTTTGTTAAATGTTATGCTGGTTCGCAGGGAAGCAGCCTCACAATGTTGGAAGTATGACTTAAGTCAAGACCGGTCTTTGGGAGGCTCCCTAAGGTACTGTTTTGTGCGATTTCTGTTGTGTATTAATAGTGTGTCTTTTCAACTATAGGACCTAGCCTATTTTCATTATTTGCTAAATTCCAAACTTATGAGGGCCTTGTTGTCATTTGACATTTCACTAGTTTCAGTCCACCTTGCAAGATTCAATTGTATGATCAGAATTTAATGTCTGATGTTAGCAGAACCATACTTCTCTTAAAATGTATATTTCAGTCCAGAATAACTAGCTTCTAAAGTCCCGTTTATGTTGTCTTCATTAGGTTCAATTGGGTCATTACTCCTTTACCAGTTCTATTCCAATCAGTTAAGCTCTGAGAAAAAACTCAAGTTAATACCCTCTTTGTTCTGTTGCTACCTTGTTCAGGATATGCCAGTCTCAAGGAAATTTACAGAGACATCGTTCGACAAATTTGTTCACACCAGCTGCTGGTAGTTCTTCATTCCATAATACATTTCAAATGCTTGAATTTGTTATCCTTAGCACAACATTTTAACCTTTTCTCACCCTGACAAACCAGCTATGAATTGTTGATTTTCTTTACACATGTATACTTTTCTCTTGCAGCAGCAATCTCTGTCGAACAAGATGAAATTAAGACATATCTTCCAAAAGGTGATATGTGGTCTGTGCACAAATTTGGTGGAACCTGTATGGGAACACCCCAAAGAATTCAGAGTGTTGCAGATATCATTCTTGGTGATTCTTCTGAGAGAAAGCTTGTCATAGTTTCTGCAATGTCCAAAGTAACTGACATGATGTACAACCTTGTACATAAGGCTCAGTCAAGGGATGATTCATATACGATATCACTGGAAGAAGTTTTGGAGAAGCATATGGCTGCAGCAAAGGATCTTCTCGATGGGGAAGATCTTGCAAGATTCTTGTCTCAGTTGCACTCAGATGTCAGCAACTTGCGAGCAATGCTCCGTGCTATTTATATAGGTTTGTGCTGCTAATTCTCCACTTCTCATGTTCGTCAATTCCTGAGTGATGAGTCTTGTTTGTCATGTCTGGAAGTATATTCTCAGATTGTTGAATCCTTGCTTGTCCAGTTTTCTGTTATTTTGCTGTCTTAGAGAGTTCATTTCGCTGTTTAAAAAGGAAGTCGCCTAGCCTACCTAGGCATTAGGCGCTACCCTCCCTCCAAGTGTCTAGTTGCTGCCTACTGCACACGTAGTGCCTGCACTTTTTAGAAAACTGGACCTCATTGATGTCTGCAGTATGCCAAATGCTACATTCATCATGCTCGGACTTGTACACCAAAATTTTGAAAGCTATCTTGTAGGAATTTGTCTCATGGAGCTTTATACTTGTTTTGGGTTCTGTATTTATTTGAGTAGTCACGTTTCTCCACTGAAGTGCTTTGTTTTGACTATTACATATTCAAGTTAGCTAAGGTTGGGCAAGGTTACCAAATATGCCCAAAATTAGTGGTAGCTTGAATTTTTTGTCTGAGATTTATAACACTTTATATATAACTTTTTGCAGCTGGGCATGCGACAGAATCTTTCTCTGACTTTGTTGTCGGGCATGGAGAGTTGTGGTCTGCACAGATGTTATCATATGCAATAAAGAAGGTACACATGAAAAATGCTTCACAAACCTGTACAATTTATCTATGACTTAAACAGCACACCTATGAGCAAACTTATGTATAGTAATATCAGAATTGGCTTGTCAGCAACGTTTCATGCTACTTGCCTTGTCTGTGCTATGTTAATGTCTAACTGAACAACAATAAGGCGCATGAACACTTAATACTATTTTCAGATGTAGTGACTTTTCTACCTTTGCTGTGCAAACAATTTACGCAAGAAAAATAAAACAAGTATCATTCAGGGGACCACATGAGCTCTCTTTGCGGTGCCACCGAAGCAAAACCATTAACATGTACTTCAGCCTTTAGCACTGTTTAGTATTCTTGAACACCCACAAGCTTAGTCTTCACAAAGCCATAATTGCCTAGCTTCTCACGGTGGACCAGTTAGAGCGTTGAACTCCGGGAGTTGTTGAAACTCCCGTCCCGACCCTGGTTCGAAGCACGGCATCTTCTTAGAACAAAGCCTCGTGGGAGTCTCCCACCATGGTCGAGTTTTTTTTAATTGTCTGAAATGGCTACAATGTACTGTTCTAGTTCAGTTAGTGCTGTTTTCATGCATAGTCACTGAACACTGACAGGATCACAGGATCAGGGATTTCATTGCCACTGCTTTCTCCAATTGCGGTACTTTTCATATAGTGGAGTAGGACTTTGATTATTTCTAGAACGCTTAGTCCTTAAGCGAGGACATTATTTTTCCTTTCCTTTTGTTACAGTCACATGATACAGGTGATGTAATCTAGTATCTACCTTTGTGAACAAATTGACCTATACTACAGTATTTAAACCATGCAGTCTGGAGCACCATGCAGTTGGATGGATACAAGAGAAGTTCTAGTTGTAAAACCTAGTGGTTCTAATCAAGTAGACCCTGATTACATAGAATCTGAGAAGCGTCTTCAGAAATGGTTTACTCGACAACCAGCTGAGATCATAATTGCTACGGGGTTTATTGCGAGTACAGCGGAAAACATACCTACCACTCTAAAAAGGGATGGAAGTGATTTCTCAGCAGCCATAATTGGCTCTCTTGTTAGGGCACGCCAGGTCACTATCTGGACTGATGTTGATGGGGTATTTAGTGCAGATCCTAGAAAAGGTTTGTCCTACACGACTCTTCATTTTCTTTTTGACAGTTTTTTTGTTTCTTTTTAACTTGCTGAAATTAGCATTAGCATGTTGTGCGAACAAAATTTTGGTTGATAACTCTTTGCACTTACTGTTGGATAAGATTTTGATAGATCAGATTCAAAGTGATGTAAGGGGTCACATGGATGGTCAATCTCCAATGGTCCATGGATCAACTGATAACTCACTACGAGGGACCCTGCCAACTCACATACCTTTGATTTTTATCTATCCAACTTTGTCAAACACAGTTAACGTGAAGTGTTAGCAAAAATGTACCCTAAATAGAGTTCACATCAAGATATTTCCTTTCATATTTAGGTAGACATCACATTTGAAGCAATACACCTTTTCTCCAGAGTTATAAGCCATCAACTGTCATTACTTGTTACTGCTGCTATGCTTGGTATTGAATGCATTTCCAAGTTCATTTATTGAAACATGATTTATATATAAAAAATCCAAGTACATGTGATCTCTCTTTTTTAATTTATCTGCAAAAATACATCCGCAAATCTCTATTAGAGTATATATCTGATTATGAACATCTGATGAATGCAGTTAGTGAGGCTGTGATCTTAAGCACGTTATCCTACCAGGAGGCCTGGGAAATGGTAATTTTATTTCATTCTTGGGACACTTGTTCATTTCTTTGCATCCATCATGCAACTACATTTGAGCAATGGGGCACACTTCTTTTGCTCGAAGATCATTCTTTCTTTCTGTCCCAAGCTACTTGATCTCTTGCAACGTTAAAGTTCATTGATTTACTAAACCTGTATGTCTGTTCTAAACCCTTTTATATTCTTAATATATTGATATGCAGCTCTCCTGCGTATTGTAGAAAAAACATTAAAGTTCATTAATTTACTAAATTTATTCTATGCAGTCATATTTTGGCGCAAATGTGTTGCATCCCCGCACCATTATACCTGTGATGAAAGACAACATCCCCATTGTTATTCGGAACATGTTCAATATCTCTGCCCCTGGAACCATGATTTGCAGGCAGCCTGCCAATGATGACGGTGACTTAGATGCTTGTGTCAAATCATTTGCTACTATTGATAATTTGGCCCTTGTCAATGTTGAAGGGTAAGTTGGCACCATTTCTTTTTTGAGCCTCCAAGCTGTAAACAGTTAATTCTTGTTCTTTTAGCCATTAGATGTTGTGATGATGAATTTCCATGATCTTCTTTAGCTTCAAAAGAAAATAATGGTGCCTTATGTCTGTTGGAAATGTCAACTCTAGATCTTATTTCAGATGATCTTGCAATGGACTCAACAAGAACAACTCCATAGGTGTTATAGATGGGATGGCCTGACTATGTAGTTCAGTAGTTGCCAAAACCTATCTCTTGTATTGCCTAAGTAGTCTCTCATTCTTCATTGCAGAACTGGAATGGCTGGTGTTCCAGGTACATCAAGTGCCATATTTAGTGCTGTAAAAGATGTTGGAGCTAATGTTATCATGATATCTCAGGTAGATAATGTTCTTTTATCTTTGGTATGTACATATGATTCATCTTGCTTCTTTCTCACTGCAAAATATCATGCAGGCTAGCAGTGAACATTCCATATGCTTTGCTGTTCCAGAAAAGGAAGTTGCTGCAGTCTCTGCGGCCTTGCATATTAGGTTTCGCGAGGCATTAGCAGCAGGGAGGTTATCTAAGGTAATTTTGTCTTCTGCAGAGAATATTTGGATACTTGCTTTGACAAACATGACTTAAATATGGATTAGTTTCAAGAATGGAACAATGTTGAATCAATTTTAGTTTTATAAACTTGCTCATCGGAGCAAACATGACTATGTTGGCAATATACTTATTCACGAACATAGTACTTCATACTGTAGCATAAGAAATCTATAATGAGACATGCAAGTGAACAATGATGTGTCCACTTGATGCCGTGGCCACCGTAAGGCCCTGTTCAGATAATTTGTAATCTTTTACACTTGTAAATGGTTTACAGGTGTATTTTGTAGTGCACAAGAAAACTATTCTTTTGTTTCTTGTAAGTTGTTTGGGTAAATTACACCTGGTTTCATTCCTCAGCACTGAGCTTCAAAAGTAAAGGAAAAAACACAAGAACAAAGCATAAGAGAAAGAATGGGGAAGGAAGGCAGCAGAAGCTAGCAGCAGCCAGCAATGCAAGTTCTGTGTCCCACCGGCGTGTGCAAGCCCAATGTGGCTTGCTGCTTGGGGTTGCACTCGCTTCCTCCTTCACGTACCACCCCTGGTGCCGGCTCGTGACCACCGCTACATGCACCGCCACGGAACTCTGCATCCCCACCATGTGGGCTTACCGGCTTCATGGGGGCTTGTGAAAGCATGGCCTTGTCACCGTTGGAAGCGCTTGCTACAGGAGAGTCACCAGGGAACCAGGGAGGGGTGGACTGTTGAGAGCCCGACATCTATGATCTATAGGAAAACTAGCATCATCTGTTGAGATGATTTTTCTTTTATGGTTGGAAAGGCCACTTACCAGAGTAGTTTTTCAAGTTACAACTCATCCCAACAGATTCTGGGACTTTGGTTTGCAAAGTTTCCAGAGTGCCTTTAACTGCGGTGTAAATACGTCATTTTTAGCTCTAAAACTGCATCCAAACACGCCCTAAAATATAAATGGAAGAAAAGCTCATCTTATTCTTTGTTTGTACCTTGACTTCGGGTTAAAGATCAACTCCAAATGTTCAACTCAAAGCTCATTTTAGTCCTGTATTTCCCTTGTCCTGTTCACACTTTACATATGTGATATTACTAAGACAAACATCTTAGTGGGTTGTGATGTGAATGCATGCCAAAGGCTTTGTTGTATGGATTCGGATCAATTATAATATTCATTGGATTTGGACCAATTATAATATTAATTGGATTTGGATCAATTATGATATTCATTGGATGCAAATAATTAATTTCAGGTTGAAGTTATTAATGGTTGTAGTATTCTTGCTGCTGTTGGCCTGAGGATGGCCAGCACTCCTGGAGTTAGTGCAATCCTTTTTGATGCATTGGCAAAGGTATTGAAAATTTCTGGGTTTGGTTAGACTGGAAATTTCTTTAATGCGGGGATTTATGAACCTCTGATAATTGATGCAGGCAAACATTAATGTTCGAGCAATAGCTCAAGGCTGCAGTGAATACAATATTACTGTTGTATTGAAGCAAGAAGATTGTGTAAGGGCTTTGAGGGCTGCTCACTCAAGGTTCTTCCTATCCCAAACCACACTTGCTGTTGGAATCATTGGACCTGGTTTAATTGGTGGGACACTTCTTAACCAGCTGAAGGATCAGGTATCTTAAATCTCGTAATTTCATAAACAGCATCCAATCATTTCTCTGCAGGACTTTAGGCTTTCTTCGCTTGTACTGATATAAATCATTCTGCAGGCTGCTGTCCTCAAGGAAAATATGAACATTGATCTGCGAGTCATTGGAATAACTGGCTCAAGTACAATGCTTTTGAGTGACACGTATGTAATTGAATCCTTATTTCCTCTTTTGTGCTGCCTTGCTGCAAATAACTTAACTTTTTATTGATCGGAGCTCAACAAAATTTGTTTGATAAAGAAAAAAAACTGCTCTCATTTAGTGAAAGGGGCGCTGTACCTACAACTTCTCTGGTCCTCTGTATATGGACAATTATTAAGTTCCTTAAATATTTATTTGCTTTCTGTATGATCAGGTGCATTCACGGAAGGAATGAATGAGCTTATAATTAGGTTAAAATTTAGAAAGTTTGCATGCCTTGAACCGCTGTGAATATTTTTCTTTATTTGTTTTAGCAGTATCCGTTTGTCCCAACCTAAAGTTTGACATTACTCTTTTGGGGTTCTGCTGCTACAATTATGTTCTCCTTCATATTTCACAATTTTTTCCATTCTTTTCTGCAGGGGAATAGACTTGACCCAGTGGAAAGAGCTTTTACGAAAGGAAGCAGAACCAGCTGATCTTACTACTTTTGTTCGCCATATGTCTGGTAATCATGTGTTTCCGAACAAGGTTCTGGTGGACTGTACAGCAGATACAAGTGTAGCATCCCACTATTATGATTGGTTAAAGAAGGGTATTCATGTCATCACACCGAATAAGAAAGCAAATTCTGGGCCACTTGACCGGGTAATTATTTGTCTGGTGAATTTTTTGTATAAATTTAGTTTTGGAATAATGTACATAATTATTAGATGATAATTGATTGCATTCAACTGACCGCCAGTTACTTTGTGCCCATTCACTGCATCAATGACTATTAACTGTGACCACGACTGATCTAGAATCTCAAAGACATAAACCTTGTAAATATTAAAACATAATCTCTCTAACTAAGATCTATTTGCTTTTACTATGAAGGTCTCAATTTTTAAACACATTCCACCTATGTTACCCTGATACTCCTATACTGATACGGATACTCGATATGGCAATACTCTGATACTCTATTTTCTTAAAAACACCGATACAGGGATACGTGAATATATGTATTATATTTATATTTTTATAAGTATATAATATAAAAAATGAAAATATATACATACCTAATTCATAAACATTTCTCAAAATATACGGAGCAGCTAATTGCCTAAGCATTGATATAATAACTCATCATGTGTTTTACTATTCTTCCTCCTTTTAACATGTGACACAAAATGGTGTATTTATAGGCATGATGTGAGGGATTATGATTTTGAAGTGTCTTGAAAGAATCCGAAATGTATCGACAAAGTATCATGCTTATTTTATTTATTTAAAAATTACTAAATTATTCGATACTTGTCCGATAAGTATCAGAAGAGTATTAGTGTCAGACAAGTATCGGAGGAGTATCACTATCTGATACGCAAGCATTCGCAAGTATCCGCGCATCCTAGCATTCCACACAGCATCTATGAACATTTCCTATGTTGCATTTTCTGCTTGTCATTTGATTGTGGAATGTTTCTTTTCCCTTGTATACAGTACCTCAAGCTACGGACTCTACAGCGTGCCTCATACACTCACTACTTTTATGAAGCAACTGTTGGTGCTGGCCTCCCAATCATTAGCACCTTACGAGGTCTTCTGGAGACGGGTGACAAGATACTGCGTATCGAGGGCATTTTCAGGTTTGTGTGTATGCTTCAAGACTAATAGAGATTATTTACCGTGTCCCTCACTCTACAGTTCTAGTAAATCACAAGCAAAACATAGAAAATACGTGTACCAAATACTTGGATCTTCGCTGTTCAATGGATTCAGTATTATGATATGGCTGGCTGAAAGTATGTTTTCTGTTCAATCGCAGTGGAACTTTGAGTTATATATTTAACAACTTTGAGGGAACAAGGACTTTTAGCAATGTTGTTGCTGAAGCAAAAGAGGCTGGATACACTGAACCTGATCCAAGAGATGATCTATCTGGAACTGATGTTGCCAGAAAGGTATAGCTTGATTTCTGTCAGATGCCGTTCTGGTTTATGTATCTTCAACAACAACAACAACAACATAGCCTTTTGTCCCAAGCTAGTTGGGGTAGGCTAGAGGTGAAACCCAAAAGGTCAAAAAAAAAAACAGAAAAAGAGTTAGAGGAAAGCAGAAAAGAAAGCAAAGATCACGGCTCAGGCACATTAATTGCTAGTCTCCAAGCGCTCCTATCCATAGCTAAATCCTTAGAGATATTCCACTCTTTAAGGTCTCTAATAACCGACTCGTCCCAAGTTAGTTTGGGTCGCCCTCTACCTCTCTTAACATTATTGGCCCGCTGTAGAACCCCACTACGCACCGGCGCCTCAGGAGGCCTCCGTTGGACATGTCCGAACCATCTCAACCGATGTTGCGTCAATTTCTCCTCAATTGGTGCCACTCCGACTCTATCTTCATTAACAAGAATCTTTGCAACACACATACCGATTTGGTTGGACTTGCTCAGCTGACTACTCTTTCCGGTGACATTTTCTACTAGGGTTCCTTAAACCTAACATTTGTGTATAATTTTTTCCCTGGATGGCCACACTATGGAATTCCCAGATTTTTCTTTCAATAAGGATTCTGTCAGGAATACTCAGTTGCTCGTATATCTCACAGATTACAAACCAGCAAGCCAAAATGTTGGGAAGCTTTATGCTCTCTGCTATGTTGTCCAAATAGAAGGGAAAGAGGACTGGGGAGTAATTTATTATACTTTCATGTTCTCCATTACTAATCATACCTGATTGGTGCAGGTCATTATCCTGGCAAGGGAATCGGGTTTGAGGCTTGAACTTTCCGATATTCCTGTAAAGAGTCTTGTGCCAGAAGCACTTGCGGTAAAGAGTATTCCTCTTAGCAGCTAGTTCCTTGTTGTATTTCACACTTGCTAATTTGTTTCTATCATGCAGTCATGCTCGTCGGCAGATGAATTCATGCAAAAGCTACCATCCTTCGATGAGGACTGGGCCAGGCAACGCAGTGATGCTGAGGCTGCAGGCGAAGTGAGTAGACCTCTCTCACATTATTGATCCCATGCCGCGACTCCAATCAGACACACACTCCTATCGAGGCTTGACAAGTGCATTGTGCATTGCATGCATGATACCTAGTAGCTTCTGCTCTGCATTCTTCGTTCCATTCAGAAGTGACTGAACTATTGTTCATCTTAAGGTCCTGCGATATGTCGGAGTCGTGGACGCGGTGAACAAGAAGGGACAGGTGGAGCTGCGCAGGTACAAGAGGGACCACCCGTTCGCGCAGCTCTCCGGCTCCGACAACATCATCGCTTTCACCACGTCGAGGTACAAGGAGCAGCCGCTGATCGTGCGGGGGCCTGGCGCCGGCGCAGAGGTGACGGCCGGAGGCGTCTTCTGCGACATCCTGCGGCTGGCGTCTTACCTGGGCGCCCCGTCGTAACTCGTAAGGCTGATGACAAATTTCCTCGAAGAGGCAGACGGACACGAGCATGATGTCTCCCGTGTGGACGGACTGTGTGTTGTTCTGAATAATATAATTGCCAGGAAATAAGGCCTCTCTGCTTAGGCGAAGGGGTTGGGCTTTGCGCTAAGCCGCGGCTCGGTGGTGTGGGTTTCATCGAATTCAGAATTCACATATTGAATGAAGTGCCAAATCAATAATGTTTGTTTGTGCCTATATTGCCGTGCTTCTATGTTCGAAAGACGGAGTGCCTTTTTAACTGGACATTGCACGGAACTAAGGATGATGAGTGGAGGTGAGTACGCGCAACTGTATCGTATTTTGAGTTATTATGCCAGCTCTCGCGTTCACTGATCCGCTAACATGAGTTGGTATACGCTCATGTTATACGTTCTGAGATGGAAGGAGTACAATGGTTTCCCGAGTCCTCTATAAATTACCGGGATACGCTTCTCATCTGTCAATGCTAGCCTTCTCACCTATAATGCTAGCCAAGCCAAGCGAACATAAAGCTGCATTTTTGTGAAATTTATTTTAACATGATCAAATGGCAGTAGAAAACCATTAAACTTCAGACCAAACTACAGAACCCAGCAGAAACAAGGCTAGATACATAAAGGGGAAAAAGGGAAAATGACATGATAGCAGGAAATTGAAAACTTGTCATAAGCAAATGACAAATCACCGGACTAAAATTGTAGTTCACCAATAGGAATGAAAACGGTCGGGAACGGTCGGAAATTTTCGGTAAACGGTATCACAAATTTCGTAATTTATACAAATGTATCACAAATTTAATAAATTTATTTGTTTTATCAAATGAATAGAGCAAAATAGAATAATATGATAAAAAGCGAAACAATACGATAATAAGCGATATAATACGATAAAACTCGAGAATAACGAAAACGGTTATGGTTTTCATCCCTATTCACCAATCACATGCAGTTTACCTTGTGACATGGCAATTCACATGTGGTTTACCAAGCACCAAACAATTTTGATCACCTCCAACGTAAGCAAAACAAATCTTAAGTAGGAGGAGGCCAAAGGCGAAAGCTTCTGCTGCATTCAGTGGTAAATGTCCCATGGTGCGACAAGTCATTGTAGTAGTCTGGCTACAGATAGAGGTGCAAAGTAATTCTGCCTAAACAAAACTGAGATCCACCATGAACCTGGTGAAACAATGTACAAACATATGCCATCTGTGGTTCAACAAAGTCCATCACTTGCAGCTGTTCGCCAACGTGAGGCAAATTCTGGCATGTGTCTCTCTATTTCACTTTCACCAATTCAATTTCGTAGATGACTGAAGAATTTTTGGGTACGTCTATAACTGATTTACCACCAGAGCTGCAGAATATGTTACCATCCATAAGCAATACAAACTAAATGTTGATATAGAACTTCTCTAGAGACATTCAGAAAAAACACAGGAGATGTCAAACACGTACCACATAGAAGGTGGGACTGTGAGCCTCCTTTTCTCCCCAACACGCATACCTGCAGTAAATAGCAAAATTATAATCTACGAATTAAACTCAAATGACCTTGGAAAAAAAAAGAATCAGGCTCCGAGGTGATTACCACGAACACCAACATCCCATCCACGGATAACTTTTCCAGCACCTTTAATCAGCACAGTATACATTGTAAGTATTTATATTAAGAGTTAAAATATGTAATACAAGAGTGTCTTTGCAAATATATTACCAAGCTTGAACTTGTAAGGCTTTTCACTAAGATTAGATTCAACAATTTTTCCATCCTTCAACATGCCAACATATTTGATATAAACCTGCACAAATAACGCAAGATACTTGGCACCGTATAAGAGAACTCGTGTATTGGCTGCAAAGCCATGCATGACTAAGTAACTGCTAGCAATACAACATCAGTAAATCTGACGGTCAAACTGCTGATAACCAGAACATCATGAAGGGACATTGATATGAGATTTTTCAATTAAGCATATCGACCAGAATTCTCTGGAAAGAACTAAGCAGATACCTTGCAGCCATCAGAAGCCACTTTTGCCTCTACCTTTCCTGTTGACAGATCTTCTACCATCAGTCCATCTTCTAATGTTCTTATGTTGGACCGTTTCTCGTCTTTTTCCCCAGATTGATTCCTCATCTTTTTCTTTGATTTCTTTTTTGTTTCAGCACCTTGCTTTGAAACAGATGGTGCATCAGCATCTTCTATATCCCTGATCATGAGATGTTATCAGTCAAAGGTCAGTGAGTGTGAGTATATAGAAGATAATAAAATACATACACACATAAGCAGGAATCAAGAAATATACATTGGTGATGCAGGATCCTCACTGATGGCAGAACTTTTTCTTTTCTTGTCATCACTACCCTTTTTTTTGGTCCCATCATTTGTCTGTCCATTTCGGGGGTTTGTTTCCTCAGCAACCTTAGCACTGTCTTTCTTACCCGATGAAACAGATACAGGCACATCATCTTCTTCATCACTGCCACTATCGAATATTGAAGGATTATTGCGCTTGACATCAACCTTAGCACTGTCTTTCTTACTCAATGCCAAAGGTATAGGCACATTATCTTCATCACTGCCGCTATCAAATATTGAAGGATTATTGCGCTTGACAGCAACCTCAGCACTGTCTTTCTTACCCAATGCTGGTATAGGCACATTATCTTCTTCATCACTGCCGCTATCAATTATTGAAGGAGCATTACGCTTGACAGCAGGCTTTATCACTGGAGAATCAATATTATCATTTTCATTGGTGCTATCTACTTGGTTCTTCTTCAAGCGCCGCCGTCTTTCAGCCTTACGAGTCTGTTTTTCAGAAGCTATTTGGACAAAATTGGAAAATTGTTATAAAACATAGGATGGAACTGCGAGCAGATATTTGTACACCAAACACACTGGAAATATACAATGACTGTGTGAACACATAAGCAAGGCATGTAGACAGAATAACCACATGAAGGACCAACACGAAACTAAGTACTACATGAAGGACCAGCACGAAACTAAGTACTACATGAAGGACCAGAACGAAACTAAGTACTACATGAAGGACCAGCGCGAAACTAAGTACTACATGAAGGACCAGCGCGAAACTAAGTACTACATGAAGGACCAGCGCGAAACTAAGTGTAACAATAATAGTAAGAATATATAGAAAAAGGCATGTTAAATTTACATTAAAACCAGAAGCAACTAAAGTGATAGTACCCAAACAGCACATCAATCTAGTTCAATGTGCTTTCAAAGTGGGTACAATGTGGTTTGAAACTATGCAGGATCAGATTATGACAAACGTCTAATAATACAATCTGTTGGCATGTTAAAATATACCCAGTTGATTTTCAGGAAAATAAAACAAAAGAAATGCCCATAATTTATTGATTAATAAAAGAATAAGTATAAGATCATTTATTCATAGCATGTTTGAGAAAGCTAGGTCAATTAACATTAGTTTGTATTTCACAGGATGAGAAACAAAAATATGAACAATAACATTGAAACAAGATAAAAGCAAGTATGTCTAGATGATATTTTGCAATGAAATACATTGTAGCATGGGTCAACCTTTTACCTTTTTGTTTGCGGAGGCGTGGAGTCGAGCATTCATCATCACTAACATCTATAACATCACGATCATCAATGAAGTCAGATTCATAGCTGTCCTCATCAAGCTCTTCATCAGTGTCAGACTGTCCAATATCTTCCCCAAAGGATTCTCTAGTTACAATGTTAAGAATGGTTCCACGATATGATGTTACATACTTGAAATAAAGACATCATACTATAGAGAAGGATACGATTCATCATCTCCGACATTAGACCTGCTGCTGGCACGGACATAATATCCAGATAGATGAATGGAACTTTGACCAATCACTGAGAAGACGACATCATCAACCTCCTCTAACTCAATCTCTAGACGACACATCTCAGCCAATTTTGGATTTAAACTACAAAGTTTGATGGGGATCTTGTTGCCAACATTGCATTGCAACACCGTCCTTGCAGCTGCATCACAATTGCCAAGTGTTGCCTATAAAAATAAAAAGAATTATTTACAGCACACATTCAATAGTGTTAAAGAAGGGGGTTGCTCAGAATTAAACTTTCAACCACTCAAGTAACAACATTTCAGTTCTAGCAGCAAGAAGGAAGAGCCAATTGCTAGTATCATGTGCTAACCAAACGAAAAAGGAACTAACAAATTAGTAAGCCTCCTATTTATAAAATGGTAGTGTAAAGCTCCAGCCACTGTGTAAAGGTAAAGTCGATCAATCTTAATCACTGAGCTCAATATCACATCATGTACCAGGATATGCTGACTGGATAACATTTCTATGTCAGAAGATAATGAAAAGCAACTATTATGCCCGTTGAGTATACCATCCTGATTCCAAGACCTTCTCTATCATAATAATAGGCAGAAAGCAAAAGGATACTTGGCACCGTATAAGAGAACTCGTGTATTGGCTGCAAAGCCATGCATGACTAAGTAACTGCTAGCAATACAACATCAGTAAATCTGACGGTCAAACTGCTGATAACCAGAACATCATGAAGGGACATTGATATGAGATTTTTCAATTAAGCATATCGACCAGAATTCTCTGGAAAGAACTAAGCAGATACCTTGCGGCCATCAGAAGCCACTTTTGCCTCTATGTTTCCTGTTGACAGATCTTCTACCATCAGTCCATCTTCTAATGTTCTTATGTTGGACCGTTTCTCTTCGGCGCGAGTAGCAGAGGAGAGGAGGAGGCGGGCGCGGGTCGGCGCGGCGGGCGGGAGGGGAGGGGAAAAGAGGGGTTTATCGATGGCATCCCGGTAAATAACGTAGAACTCCAAGGGCAACTTGGTGTAGAGCGGGGATGGCCGTTTCGTGGGCCGCAGCTGGTTTTGGATGGGCTGGGCCGACTCTATGCTGGGATGTCGGAATTCGCAAAAAAGTAGAAAGTAGAACTACTCTCCACTCAGCAAAAGAAAAGGTGTTTACTAAAAAAAAAGTTCAAATTTCAAAACTAAAAGTAATAACCCTGGTGAAAAAAAGGAATTATAAAAGTAGGCCAACCGGAATTAGAAATGCCCTGCCGGAATAGTAGTTTTGTTCTGTATTGGCCAAATGTTGAAGGCAGTCTGCCGTTAGTAGCAAACTGGCAATGTCTAGAAACTGATGCATACACAGGTGGTTCGAACTGCATTTATGCATCGCCATATGTCACCCTGTGTGTACGACGCACTATCATGGAAGAAATATAGCAAAAGAACAAACCAACACATCAAGTTTTTTCTGGGCCTTCTTCTCGCACAAAACAATCCCCGACATCTCAATCAGCAAAGTCAACAGAAGCAACCGAAATCTAAGGGGCGCTTGAATTCTGTGATGCATTGTGCGCATGTGAACGTATATCTATCTCCTTCAAAATTTGGAGATGCTACATATATACAATATTCCCGTACATGCATATAGGACGTGTACCATGAGTGATGTGATATCATCCAATAATTTAAAGCGCTTTTCTATATGTTGTGCAATCCAGTGAAGTTATACTAGCCAGTGAACAATATATAAGCAGTGCCGCTGAGGCATTTGACCTGCACGGATAGCTGTCCTCATCAAGCTCTTCATCAGTGTCAGACTGTCCAATATCTTCCCCAAAGGATTCTCTAGTTACAATGTTAAGAATGGTTCCACGATATGATGTTACATACTTGAAATAAAGACATCATACTATAGAGAAGGATACGATTCATCATCTCCGACATTAGACCTGCTGCTGGCACGGACATAATATCCAGATAGATGAATGGAACTTTGACCAATCACTGAGAAGACGACATCATCAACCTCCTCTAACTCAATCTCTAGACGGCACATCTCAGCCAATTTTGGATTTAAACTACAAAGTTTGATGGGGATCTTGTTGCCAACATTGCATTGCAACACCGTCCTTGCAGCTGCATCACAATTGCCAAGTGTTGCCTATAAAAATAAAAAGAATTATTTACAGCACACATTCAATAGTGTTAAA